>JAKCPI010006488.1:0-20256 GCA_023213315.1 Euborellia annulipes | reverse complement strand
TTAAAGTAAAATTTTAAAAATTAATACTTAAAAATTTGATTTGTATTTACATTCTGCCAAAAACAAGTAGAGAATGCGCCTTTAAATTACCGAAATTAGGAAAAAAAATTGTGTGCTGTGCGACCAGTCACACCAGATTCCCCCCCGAGAAACACCTCTGGATCCGCTCTTGTTTGTCATTGAACAAAATGTTTTGTCATTCAGCAAAATGTTTTGCCATTAGACAAATTGTTTTGCCATTGAGCAATTATGCCAAATTGGTGTCCGTTGACATTGAGCAAAATGTTTTATTTTTGCCTAATCAGTGTGCGTTGGCATTGGATAAAAAAGCTCAATGACAAAACATTTTGTCCAATGCACACCGATTAAACAAAAATGCTCAAATAAAACAATTTGCTCAATGTTAACGCACACCGATTGAGCAAAACGCTTAATGGCAAAAAATTTTGTTCAATGGTGAATCGAATCATACTCAATTGTTACAAGATGTGGATTTTATAGCTGGATAATCGTTAATAGGTAAATAAAAGAAAAGCAGCTAAAATTATTTCATTTATTGACCAGCTCGGCTGACGTTTCGGTCTTGGTCGAGACCATCCTCAGAGCTTGCGGGCTGTCAATATAGGCATACATTCAATAACTTAATCATATATTCCATGAACATTCGGTTACATATATTTAAAAATTAGTATGTAAAATGATTGAATTACAATTAAAAAAAAAAATACAAAAATTAATAATACAAGCCAATTAGTTGAGTACAGGCAGTGGATTGAATTATTGATTGTATGCCAATATTGACAGCCAGCAAGCTCTGAGGATGGTCTTGACCAAGACCGAAACGTCAGCCTAGCTTGTCAATAAATGAAATAATTTTAGCTGCTATTATTTTATTTACCTATTATACTCAAATGTGTTAGCCTCCTCGGTGTGCTTTGATCCATAGAAAAGCATTAAAAAACAATTTTAAGCAGAATTAGTCAAAAACGTTTTGCCCAAGAGCGTTTTTGCTCAATTTCGTTCAGCCTAAGAGGCCTACTTGAGAATGGAAGGCTAAAGTAAGGACCGCCGACCCCGCACCGCGGGAATAATAAAGGCGAAAAAAGAAGAAGACTTGAGTAGGCGTGGAGAGGCAACAATTTCAAGAGAGTAATTAATGGACTTTTATCGCATTTCTATACCTTCTTGTAGTCAATAAATATTTGTCAGGTTGATTAATAAACAAACGAGAAAAGACTAAATGGAACCTGTTATGCATTAGTGTGTCAAGCGCCAGCTCCCGAGTTTTGAGAAAATTAACATTAACGTTTTTTGTTTTCATTGGATTATATATAATTTTTTTTTTGTCACTTGTGCAAGTAACATTAAATATAAATTTTTTTAGGACATATTTCATAAAAAATACTATTAATTAAAGCATTTGAAACAATATTCCGTGCTTAACTCAATTTTGAATTTTTTTTGACGCTTGGCACACTAATGCATAACAGGGTCCAAACAATCATCAAATTCCCTAATTTATTTTTTGATGCCGAAATTTTCCCTTTAACAGTAAGGTGGTTTATATAAACAATATATTATTAAAGTTTAAATGAAAGTTAAATTTTAGACACGGTGAAAAATTAGTTAATTAATATTTGTATTTGAAAAGCTAACGTTAGAGAGAGAGAGAGAGAGAGAAATTAAAGCAAAGTTTGAGAAACGAGTTTCCAGTTTGTTAAATATTGAATATATTAACAATAATTAGATTTTTTTTTCCAAAACTGGAAAGAAAAAATGTACAGTAGGCCTATATATTATTTCATAAAAAATCTGATGTGACTGGCCAAACAGAACACTACTCTGTCTTACAATTAGTAATCGAAGTGTGTATTGTCGTATCATAAAAAAAATTTTTCGATATTTATTTAGTTTCCTATAGCACTTCAGAACTCAAGAAGTAATATTTATAATCAATCTTAGGATTAAAAGAGTATCTAAAAAATAAATTTTTGAATTCTAATAAATGAATTGTGAGAGCGAATTTTAAGAAAAAAAAATCTGGTGTGACTGGCGCACAGCACACAACTTTCTCTTACCTTCGGTAATCGAAAGTTGTGTGCTGTGCCTCAGTCACACCAGATTTTTTGTGTCGACATGTATTTAGTTTCCGACAGTACGGTTCATTCGATTTTCAAGATGTAAAATTTATAAGTATGGCAAAATATTTATATTTCGTTACCATGGCAACCATTTCTCCTATCTTTTCTATGGAGTACAAGAGTAAAGTGGTCTTCAGAATATTTCAATCACAAAATGAGAACATACATTTTATTGAGAATCTAAAAAATAATTGATTTTTGAATTTAAAAAAAAATCGTTGGAGCGAATTTTGAGAAAATCGAAAAAAACTGAAAAAGTGCATCAGTAAAGTACTAGTAGGGGAGACCGGGGCAGGTTGGCCCACGGGGCAGGTCGGCCCAGTCGCGATATTTCGCAGAATAATTGGACGATTGTGATACGGATCAGAATGAAGGTTAATAGCACTGCCACACACCTTCCGCCAAAACAACTATAGCGATCGGAGTAAATTCGCATGAGCTAGGATCATTTATTCGTTTTTTGCACCTTGGAGTAAATTTTCATTAGTTGAATAAAATTGTTTTATCTACTTTTTGGTTACTTCGAGGATAAAAAGTGATCACTATGTTTAAAGGTTAGAGTATAAGGATTATTTCTCCATGGCATTTTAATTAAAAAACATCAACGGTATTTGTGCGGGATAAAAATTGTTTCAAATATGACGATGGGGCAGGTTGGCCCAAAAATGACGGGGCAGGTTGGCCCACTCGATTTTTTGCCATTGTATGTATGAAATCGTTAAACCCAGTTTTATCTTTTCAATTTTAGTGGCAATGAATGATGTAAAAGTAACAAAATAAAAATTATTATAAATATCGATGTTATACTGGCCGTCATTGAGAGTTTATTGGAGGAAATTTTGCATCATAAATGAGCACGTGTGTTTGTTTTTGGGAAATTGATATCAGATATATGAATATGTTCTTATTGTTTTCTAAAACATTCTAGTTCTTTGAATATCTGTGGTTCGGGAAGATATGAAGTGTTTCCGCTTTTTTTTTTTTTTTTTTAAACATTCACACTTTTTTCCCATTCACACTCACATTCACACAGTCTTTTCGGTAACTCAGGCCATATAAGACTTTTACGATAACCGTTGTATTAATAATTATATATTTTGGGGGTCCAGGCATTCTTATTTACGCCATTTGGTATCCAAATGGCTTAAATAAAATCATCGGACTGCCTGGGGCCCGAACCCGCGACTTTTGGTATACGAGGTTAGCACGATAATCTCTACACGAAGCCCCGAGGGCTAAGAGATTTTTCAAAAGAGCACAAATTGAGCGTTGGGAGAGAAAAGTTGGGACCCTTGTTGGGATACTCTTTTTGCCAACTTGCCAAGCCCAAGAAAGGTGTCTGCAATGCTTTTCATAGCATTCTGACTCTCATCCCCAACCTCTGAACCACGGTTTTAACAGTGATTCGTAAATACAAAAGAAAAACTGAAAAAGGAAAAGTTCTTGAAGTCACGATATACTTTTTTTGATTTAGTACTCACTTATTACTGAAACTGTTGCAATAACCAATTATAATTTAAAATAAACTTTGTGTGTTAAAATTAGGTTGTTTTAAATTATTTTCTTGCATTTTAATTCATATAAAAATAACAAATGCCTTCCGGGCCTACCTGCCCCGAGGTCCGGGCCAACCTGCCCCGACCACGGGGCAGGTTGGCCCACTCGAAATATTTTAGAAATAATTATTTTTTTTAATTTTAACATCAATTTAGGAGACTTTTACGATGACCATTTGGTAGCTTAAGATTGCACCAACATTTTAAAATAAAAACATAAACGAAAATGTTTAAATAAAAAAATTTATAAAAGAAATAAAAATTAGTGGGCCAACCTGCCCCGGTCTCCCCTACTCTTTGGTCGATTTTGTTCAAAAGCTTCGTGTCACGTCCCATGGGGGTGCCTAACTTAAATATAAAATTTCAACCTCCTAGCTCTTTTCGTTCTTGAGATATTTTGTTCACAGACACACACACACACACACACACCCACACAGACAGACCATGTCGCGAAAACCACTTTTTTGGATTCAGGGGACCTCAAAACGTAAAGATCCATCAAAATCTCGACATCGAATTTTTGACATGAATCCAATACTTTCTCTCTCTCTATATATTAACATATATATAGAGGTAAGAGAAAGTAAAAACTGAAGATGAGCATCAGTAAATATATTGTGTTACCATGACAACCATTTATCCTTGAAGTACTAGAGTAAAGTGTGCTTCAAAAGATTTCAAGGGCAAAATAATATACATTTTAAAAAGCATCGAAAAGATAATTAATTGACTTATGAATTTTAATCAAATTCGTTGAAGAGAATTTTGAGAAAATCGAAAAAAAATCTGGTGTGACTGTCGCACAGCACACAACTTTCTCTTACCTTCGGTAATCGAAAGTTGTGTACTGTGCTTGTCACACCAGATTTTTTGTGTCGACATGTATTTAGTTCCCGGCAGTAGGGAATATTTGAATTCAGATGTAAAATTTATAAGTATGGGAAAATATTTATATTTTGTTACCATGGCAACCATTTCTCCTATCATTTCTATGAAGTACAAGAGTAAAGTGTGCTTCAAACAATTTTGAGGGCAAAACGAGAATATACATTTGAAAGAGTATCTAAAAAATAATTGATTTTTGAATTTTAATCAAAATCGTTAGAGCGAATTTTGAGAAAATCGAAAAAAACTGAAAAAGTACATCAGTAAAGTACTAGTACTCTTTGGCCGATTTTGATTAAAAGCTTATTTTTCCGGTCCCGGGGGTGTTTAACTTAAATATAAAATTTCAGCCTCATAGCTCAATTCCTTCATGCTTAAAATTGAACACACACAGACACACAGACACACAGACAGACAGACCATGTCGCGAAAACCACTTTTTTGGATACAGGGGACCTCAAAACGTAAAGATCCATCAAAATCTCGACATCGAATTTTTGACATGAATCCAATACTTTCTCTCTCTATATATTAACATATATATAGAGGTAAGAGAAAGTAAAAAAAACTGAAAAAATACATCAGTAAAGTATACTAGTAGTACTCTTAGGCCGATTTTGTTCAAAAGCTCTGTGTTGCGTGCCAGGGAGGTACAACAAACAAATTTAAAATTTCAACCCTCAAGCTCTTTTCGTTTTTGAGATATTTTGTTTACAGACAGACAGACCTACATATACACAAAGGCAGATCATCTAGCGAAAACCAAGGTTGAGCGAAAACCACTTTTTTGGATTCAGAGGACCTCAAAACGTGTATATCCATCAAAATCTCGACACCGAATTTTCGAAATCAATCCAATACTTTTTCTATATAATATATGTATATTAACATATTCATATAGATAAGAAAAAGTAACAATATTAAGCTACTTGTTCTGGGATATTTAAGAATGTGTATTTGTGTACCAGAAAAATAAATGAAAAAAAAAAAAATTAGATATGGAAAAAAACATTTTTTTTTTTAAATGTCAAGTAAAAAAAAATAAGTTGAATTATTTTTTCCTCAACCAAACATTATATAAAGTATATTAAGAGTGGAAAAAATAACTTGGGGTAGAGGGGGTGGATTTTAAACAAAGAGAAATAAAATTAATTTAAAAAAATCACTAAGTTATATAATAAAATTCGAAAAGGTTTTAATGAGAAAAACAAATGGAATTTTACTCATTAATTAATAGTTGAATTTCAATTAATAAATATCCTATAAGGGGATGCGTGAACCAAGGGGATCGAATTCATATAAAACTACAAACAAAGGAAATATAGTGAATATATTCACGAAACGAAGGACGGAAATACAGGCTTGTCGCATGTTACGACTCAGAAACGTCAACATATTGAAGAAAAAAATCATCTGAATTTTTTAAAATCACAATTAGGGGAGGCGAGCTGGCATTAAAAAAAAAAAATTCCACCTCCAAAAATCATACTTATTGGTGTATCTCTGAAGAGAGATAAAAGTTTAAGAATTTATATTTTCAATTATTTAATAATAATTTCTTATTAAATATTATAGGAGAGTTAAATTCTCTGTTTGAGGGGTGAAGGGTGAGGAGAGAGAGAAAGTAATCCATTTGCTTAGAGGTAGAAATTTTACAAAAAAAAATTTTCTATTTTAAATTTTATTTTTAAAGCAAAATACTATTTTGCTTAGAAGGGGTGATATACACCCTTTCTCACTCTCCCTCCTGGTGTACACGACTTCATTATACAGTTATATTTTAAAAATTGGATAATTTTATAACTTTATTTTAAAGAGGAAAAAAAAAATTGAAAATAGAAATTTAATTCATTATGCAAATGAGATATTGAAATATTAATTACCTTAATAATAAGATGACCAGACAGGGAGTAATGAGGGTGGTGGATGAACGTTATTTGCACATATCACAACACAATATAAAAGAAACTACACACACGAGAGAGAGAGAGAAAGAGAATCCGAATGACTCATGGCTCGACTCAGATACAACTAAAAAAGACAGACCGCCTGGCATGCAGGCAGCAAGAAAGCAAGCATTGCTCTCTGAGTGCCCAAGAAATAAATTATCTATATAAAAAAAATTCCATTCACTTGCAAACTAACGGGGTTTTATTCTGTTGGAAATAAATTCGAAATTATTAAATAACTAAAAGACTCAGTTCATTTATCCACACTTAAAACTCAACCCAAATTAAATAAAGTACTTCCAAGCGTTATATTTTGTATTTATTTATTTATTTGGGATAAATTCGAAGCGAAATAATTTTTAATGGGAAAAAAACTTATTTTATTTACCGATCCCTATTATCAATAAGTAAAATATTTTTACGAATTTACTGTTTAATTATCGCGCATGGGTAAAATGAATTTTCAACGAAAATACACGTTCTAAAGTCTCTTATTTAAAGAGAAATTCTCTCACATGGATTCAAATATTATTTTTGTTCTTTACAAATAATTTTTGGCTAAAAGTATTAATTTTAATTAAGAAAGGAATATTTATGTTTCATAAGATCTTGAAAAATTTTTATAATAAAAAATTTAAAAAAAAAATTATTTTTACTTTCTCTTATGTATTAATATATAGAGAGAAAGTATTGGATTCATGTCAAAAATTCTGTCGAGATTTTGATGCATATACACGTTTTGAGGTCCCCTGAATTCAAAAAAGTGCTTTTTGCAACATGGTGTGTGTGTGTCAATAACGAAAAGAGCTAGGAGGGCGTAGTTGGTCCTTGTATATCAAGGGTTGAGGGTTCGGATCCCAGGCAGTCCGATGATTTTATTTAAGCCATACCAAATGACTTAAATAAAAATGCCTGGACCCCCCCCCCCCCCAATAGATATATTAATAATTAGCGGTTATCGTCAGTCTTAAATGGCCTAAGTCGCCGAAAATACTGTGAATGTGAAAAAAGTGTGTGAAAAAAAAAGGCTAAATATATTTTATGATTTTACTTTTTATTATTTATGTTATTGTTGAGTTATGTTTGAAATTTTTTTAAGATCGTATAAGAAACCGAAGAATCGATAAGTGATTTCACCACCCACACCAAGGGCGGGTACAAGGGGGGGGGGGGTAAAGGAGCAATTACCCCCCACCCCCGAGATTTGAAAAAATACTTTTTTTTTGAAAAAAAAAAAAAAAAAAAATTATTTTTAATGTAAAATTTTAAAAATTAATACTTAAAAATTTGATTTGTAATTATATTCTGGCAAACAAGTACAGAATACGCCTTTAAATTACCGAAAGGCCCTAGGGGTATAAGAATGGTGAAAATGCCCTTGGAACATATTTCAATGATACATAGGGGATTTGTAGGTACTAATAAAATAATAAGATGCTGAAAGTTTCAGATCGCTATCTCAAATGGTTTTTGAGAAAAACCATAATATGTAAAAATCAGACAAACATTTTTTTCTCAGGAACGGCTGAATCGATTGATTTGAATTTTTGATATGTTTTGGGGGCTGATGGTACCTTCTAGGGAAAAAATCAAGACCTATATCGGTTCATGACATCCTTGAAAAAAATGGCGTTTTTTGTTTAATTTTAATTTTTAACCATGATACAATTTTGGCACAAAAATGAAACAATTTTTTTTTGAAATCCTCATTCAATTTCCTGTAAGTTCATAAGTTCATAAATTCATAAAAAAAGGTACGCCATAGTAGAAAAAAATAAAAACCATTTATTACTCAAATATTGACTTTATATGTTTTGTGCTTTAATCTTGTTTTTTTATTGCTTAAGCTTACACATGTATTTTCATTTTATTCAAAATAACCAGTTTATATTCATCAACATCAAAATTTTTTGCCTAAATCAAAAGTTAAAATTTTTAAATATCTATAATCATTAACTATAATGCTATAAGATAAAAACAGTTTTTGATTAATGAATAATAAAAATAAAAACTAATATCAAAAAGATAAATCTACTATATAAATTACTCAGGGGTGTATATAAGGGGGGGGGGCGAGGGGGCCCGGACCCCTCCCCCCCCGAAATTTCCCAAACACATATACATATATAGGGATATACAGACATCAGCGCAACAAATTTTTTCGCAGGATGGAAAACTCTGGTTCCGCAAAAGAAAAAATGTTCCGCAAAAAATTTCGTGTGAAAAAAAAATTTAGTTTCTTAAAAAAAAAAATTTTAGCAGAAAAATTTTTGAGTTCAGGCCTCTAAAAAAATTTCTATATACGCCCCTGAAATTACTATCCAATATGTAAAAGACCATACTAACATACTTAAAGCTCAAGTACAGTCTCACCATATTAATAACAAAGTGTATAGATGTTTTATTGAATATAAAAAAAAATGCTAATGGACCTAAAGGCGTATTAAGACATAGCTGTGAGTGTGCGAATGGTCTTAGAACAATTGGATGTTGCTCTCACGATGCTGCCATTGTTTACTATTTGTCATACGGAAGATATTTGACAAAAATTCTGAGGGCCGCTGAAACATTGAGCAAATTGTTTGATAAAGACAACGTTTCACCTGTGATTGAAGAAGACAGTGGTGACGAAGACTGATTAAACGTGATTCTGCATTTTTTATTGTTGAAAGATTTATCTTTTTGATATTAGTTTTTATTTTTATTATTCATTAATTCATTATCTGTTTTTATCTTATAGCATTATAGTTAATGATTATAGATATTTAAAAATTTTAACTTTTGATTTAGGCAAAAAATTTTGATGTTATGAATATAAACTGGTTATTTTGAATAAAATGAAAATATATGTGTAAGCTTAAGCAATAAAAAACAAGATTAAAGCACAAAACATAAAGTCAATATTTGAGTAATAAATGGTTTTTATTTTTTTCTACTATGGCGTACCTTTTTTTATGAATTTATGAACTTATGAACTTACAGGAAATTGAATGAGGATTTCAAAAAAAAATTGTTTCATTTTTGTGCCAAAATTGTATCATGGTTAAAAATTAAAATTAAACAAAAAACGCCATTTTTTTCAAGGATGTCATGAACCGATATAGGTCTTGATTTTTTCCCTAGAAGGTACCATCAGCCCCCAAAACATATCAAAAATTCAAATCAATCGATTCAGCCGTTCCTGAGAAAAAAATGTTTGTCTGATTTTTACATATTATGGTTTTTCTCAAAAACCATTTGAGATAGCGATCTGAAACTTTCAGCATCTTATTATTTTATTAGTACCTACAAATCCCCTATGTATCATTGAAATATGTTCCAAGGGCATTTTCACCATTCTTATACCCCTAGGGCCTTTAGAAAAAAATAGTGTGCTGTGCGACCAGTCACACCAGATTACCCCCCCCCCGAGAAACACCTCTGGATCCGGCCTTGATCCACACCACAATGATTCGTTCAAATTAAATAGAAAGAGAAATGTCAAAGAGAAAAAGATTATTATTATTCTCTGACCATATGTGTTTGTGTAATGGCAAGCAATAATAAATGATTTTTAACACTTGGGAAACTGAGTAAGGCACAATCTGTACCGAAACGTTATATTCAAAACGATGGAATAAAATAACTGCACCACAGAAGGCTGAATATTAATTTTGTTTCCAAATAAAACAAATATTATGCATTTACATATAGCACATGAACAAGTATAAACAAGTTTGTAAAGTGTGTAGACCTATATAAGATTCAGAATATTACATTCATTAAGAATACAATATTTTGAAAAATAACTTTTTATCACTAATATTAGATAGTTTCATGTAAAATAATAAGCCTATTAAATTATAGTGAGAAGGGTTAATAATTATAAAAATCAAAATGGCTTAAAACAATACTAAATTGATTAATCGAGCATGATAAATCTATATCACATTAAGCCTAATACGAAAGATTTGTCTTTAAAATATACGTAAAATAAAATTTGCAAAGAAATTGGTAATTATACCTTAGAAAATAAAAATAAAAAATCATATAACGATGGCAAGATAACAGCAACGATTCGACCGACACTCATATTAAGGAATAATAATATTTAATATTAATTAGAAATATATTTCATCTACAGAAATATATTATTAACCTTAAAGAGAATAAAAAATAAATAATTAGCAATTTCGAATAGGAAATACCTAGGTAAAAGCGAGGAGAATGGAGCAGCGTGGGTCCGGAGCGACCGCCTGCCATCATGGATGCCAACGAATTGAGAGCGGCTTGGATTTCTTCCGAAGAGCAACATAGATTGAGCACTTAATAAGGTGGCTTCCCCACTACTGACGTGACCTTGCATCCTGACTAGTCTCCAGAGCGGGTGAATTATGGCGCCCAGAGATCAAGCCCTCTGATTGGTTAATTAGAAAAATGGAGAATGGGGCTCAGAGAGGGGGAAGAGTGGGAGAGAAGGGGAAGAGGCCGTTGAAATAAAAAAAAGGAATGGAGGGGCGACTCCTATTGTCTTTGTAGTTGGAGTTGGGAGGGGGAACAGTGGGCGATCCTATTATTTAAATAAAAGGGGAGTCAGGTAGTGAAAATAGAAATATTTAATAGTAAAATATTAAGAATCACAAGCAATAGAGAAAATAAATACGTCCTTTATCATATTTATTACGAGTCTTTTAACTACTCATAAGTTTTTTTAAACAATTGGGCGATCCTATTATTTAAATAAAAGGGGAGTCAGGTAGTGAAAATAGTAATATTCGTTTTTTCGTGTGATTATTTCATTGTTTTATAGTTTGAATAGCAAAAATTAACATAAGAATTTTTCTGTAAAAAAACAATGAAATAATCTAAGGGCTACGTGGTTTAATATTGTCCCCCAAAGTATGTTTTCTTGTTTTTAGATCAAACTTCTATATTCTGAGCTTGCTTCAAAGAGATTTATCTCCTCTACACCAATAAATGCAAACAAAATATAATTCATTTAACAAATGTGTGTGTATGTTTATTTGGAGGTCTGAACGCCTCATCGTCCCGGGATTCGAACCAAGGGCCTCCAGCCTTCCCAGAGGCCCTGGGCCGACGTCTCCCAATAAATAAACATACCCATAAATTTATTAAATATATCTAACTAGGTAATCCTTGAATTTAACTCAATTCAAACTCAAAATTAATTGAAAATCGCCATACATTGCGTCGTCACATTGCATACGGGAAACGTAGTAATAAAGAAAATTAACTAAAAAACTTTAATGTTTATAAATTTTACATCTTGAAATTCGAATGTACCGTACTGTCGGAAACTAAATAAAAATATGTCGGAAACTAAATAAATATATGTCGACACAAAAAATCTGGTGTGAAAGGCACAGAACAGAACATTCAATTACCGAAGGTTAGAGTAATGGGAATTTTAAAAAAATTCAAGAAAAACAAAAAAAAAAAAAAAATGGTTGATAATGATTTATTTGAAGAGAGAATAAAATTCTTTTTTTTCCCTCTCTCAATCAAAATGAATGTTCATTCCTCCGATATGATTTTAATCTTCTATTTTTTAATCTTTCTCTCTTTTAGGGGTGTCAGTTCTAAGTCAAGTGTTCTTCTAGAGAAAGAAGAGAAAAGAAGTCCTTCCAATGTCCAATCAAGAAGCTTAAGGGTGGGATCAAGGGCTTCTTGCTTGCTCATGTTATTAATGATCATATCAAGAACGGATGAAAAAATGTATAATAAAAGTCTTTATTGTAATGATAAAGCAATTAGAAAAGGGATGAAATTAAAGAGGGAATTTTTAGTTTTAATAAAGTCTTGACTGTCAAGTGGCTTTTTTTTTGTAAATTGTCCTTATTGGAGGTGTACTTTCCTATTGAATCCCTAGATTTACAGGGTATATATATCCCTGAGAAAAAATCTGGTGTGACTGGCGCACAACACACAACTTTCTCTTACTTTCGGTAATCGAAAGTTGTGTTCTGTGCTTGTCACACCAGATTTTTTGTGTCGACATGTATTTAGTTCCCGACAGTAGGGTACAATTGAATTCAAGATGTAAATTTTTTTTTTTTTTTTTTTTTTTTATTAAAAAACATTCACACTTTTTTCTCATTCACACTCACACTCACACACTCATTCACACAGTCTTTTCGGCAACTCAGGCCATATAAGACTTTAAACGATATCCGTTATTAAATAAATATACATATATGGGGTCCAGGCATTCTTATTTAAGCCATTTGGTATCCAATTGGCTTAAATAAAATCATCGGACTGCCTGGGGTCCGAACCCGCGACGTTTGGTATATGAGGTTAGCACGCTAACCTCTACGCCATGCCCCGAGGGCATGTAAAATTTATAAACGTGGGAAAATATTTATATTTTGTTGCCATGGCAACCATTACTCCTATCCTTTCTATGGAATGCAAGAGTAAAGTGGTCTTCAGAAGATTTCAATCACAAAATGAGAATATACATTTTATAGAGAATCTAAAAAATAATTGATTTTTGAATTTTTAAAAAAATGGTTGCAGCGAATTTTGGAAAAATCGAAAAAAAAAAAACAGAAAAAGTGCAACAGTCAAGTACTAGTACTCTTTGATTGATTTTATTCATAAGCTTCTTGTCACGTCCCATGGGGGTGCCTAACTTAAATATAAAATTTCAACCTCCTAGCTCTTTTCGTTCTTGAGATATTTTGTTCACATACAGACAGACAGACACACAGACCATGTCGCGAAAACCACGTTTTTGGATTCAGGGGACCTCAAAACGAGTATATCCATCAAAATCTCGACATCGAATTTTTGACATGAATCCAATACTTTCTCTCTCTATATATTAACTTATATATAGAGGCAAGAGAAAGTAAAAACGTGTAAATCGAAATTGTAACTTGTTGAAAGTAAAACAGTGTAAGGTATGCAAAAAAAAAATTCTTCTAATTAATAATTATGTATTTTACTTTCTCTTAATTTTATATATGTTAATATTAATATACATAGAGAGAGGGAAAGTATTGGATTCATGTCAAAAATTCGATGTCGAGATTTTGACAGATATACACGTTTTTACACTAAATAAAAAAAAGAGATATCTCGACGACGATTGACGAAGGGTATGAGCAGGGGATTAATGATTTGAGAGGGTTCAACTCTGGTTCGATCCTAGTTTTTTATTAAATACATCATCAATACAGATAAAACGTACTCCTAATGTAATAAAGTGAGAAATCCCCCCTCTTCTTCTAACAATGTAAGTAATAGACAAACGTGAGGACGATGCTTTAAATTCAAGAACAAAGAGCACAGGTGATGAGTAGGAAACAGAATACGAGGCCACAATCCCATCCGGAATAAAAGAACAGAAATTTATAAACATGAAAAAACCTTTTCTCCTATCTTTCATATGAAGTACAAGAGAGAAGAGGTCTTCAGAAGATTTCAATGGCAATATGAGAATATACATTTTAAAGGGCATCTAAAAAAATAATTTTTGAATTTTAATCAAAATCATTGTAGCGAATTTTCAAAAAAAAAAAAAAAAAAAACTGAAAAAATACATCAGTAAAGTACTAGTATTTTTTGGCTGATTTTGATAAAAAGCTTATTTTCACGCCTCAGGGGGGGGTGCCTAATTTAAATATAAAATTTCAGCTTCGTAGCTCAAATCCTCCATGCTTTAAATTTGACACAGACAGACCATGTTGCGAAAACCTCTTTTTTGGATTCAGGGGACTTCAAAATGTGTATATCCATCAAAATCTGGGAATTTGCGACAAGAATCCAATACTTTCTCTCTCTATATATATATAGAGTAAGGTGGGGCAAAAGTCCGGACGGGGCAAAAGTCCGAATCCTCATTTTAAAATCCCCGGTAGACTTTGCGTTGTTCTAAACAACTTTGTTAGGTTGGTAACAACAAGAACAGATGATGATTCGAAATTCAATAACGTGTTTGAAGCCGATTGTTAACAATGAGCAAATTTATGTTTTTGTCACCTTCCATCTAATATTTATGGAAATTATCATGGTTGCAACATGTACCAGCATGCACTTTTCTAACTGTCTAATGTCTTTGATTGCAAGCTGATAACCCTAAATAAATATTTTAAAACCTTTTTTTTCTCTACAGTTAACAATAAAAATTTTTTGTAACACTTCGGTGAAAATAGCTAAATGGGGCAAAAGTCCGCGGCCTCGACGGGGCAAAAGGCCCAATGGATCTCCAATGGAACAAATGTCACCCAATGGTATTCGAGTTTCTAATACCCCTACCTAGTAGTTTCTGGGTTTCTAATACCCCTATCAAGTATTTTATCTGATTAATGAGCCTAGGGAAACGACCACGACCCGAAATGTTTATGCAGATTATGAACTTCAATCTTACTGGGGACTAATTGTTATAAGGCCTATTGTGTATTTCTAATAAATAAAATAAATACATAAAACATACCTATACCTAATGCATTTCTTATTAAGTCTTTTTATACTCTGGTTCGTGACGGTTGTTCGCTGCAGGGGCAATTATTTGCACCTAAGGACTTTTGCCCCGCTAGTGCGGACTTTTACCCCCTCGGTGGGGCAAAAGTCCGCAAATGAAAATTTTTGTTTAAATACCTCTCCTACTCTTATGCTACAGAATTGGAAACCAAAAAAATTATGTAAGATAGCCAATTAACCAGGCTTTCAGGGGATGTTCCTATTTTTATTGTATCTTTCATAGGAAGGTCAAAAAAAATTCCCAAAGAAAAACTGCGGACTTTTGCCCCACCTTACTCTATATTTTACATATATACATAGGTAAGGGAAAGTAAAAAAAAATATGCCAACTTCCAGAAAATTTAATAAATACAAAAGAAGGAGATAAATAGCGTGGGGAGGGTGTAATAAACCATCGCGTTGTTTTACTCTACAAACCAAGTTGTAGTAAATGACGTGACGTTGACAATTCATTACCTTAAAGCGAGCCCTTGGAATTAGGTACTCTACACAGCACTATAGCATGTGAGATATATATAGCCTCTGCTATTATAACGTTACACTTCTGTTATAAAGCACCTCTCTCTCTCTCTCTCTTAAGAAATTAAACAACTTGAAAGGGGTTCATAGCATAAAATTAAATTTATTTATTTTTGAGGCTATCGAGTTCGTGATATTCATTCATATAATCAGAGGGCAGAAGTAATTTTTTATTTCAAACATCGAAACCTGATTTGAATGAATATAAGCACCGAAAATAAATAAAATTTAAAAATTTTTTGACTTTCTCATCTGAAGGGCCTTAGCTTGGCTTGAAGGGTAAAAAAAACTGTGTTGTTTTTAATTTTATTCCGTACATAAAGCTGCCTAATACAAAATATATATACTCTCTTGACACTTATTGGGCCTTGAAGATGGCATCTATCGAGATCGAAACGTCGGAGCAATAAAATATTTAAAGAAAAAAAAAATTTGGCTGCCAGTCTCTGCCTTCGTAACCCTTCCTTGATACAACTCAACAGCCACATCTAATATGAACGAACTAGGGTATTAAAAAAATTTAAATTAATTGAAATAAAAATTAAAGTTGATTATTTTTAGTATAACAAAAATTTAAAAATTTCCGAAAAAAATATGGTGTGACTGGCGCACAGCACACAACTTTCTCTTACCTTCGGTAGTCAAAAGTTGTGTTGTCACACCAGATTTTTCTATCTTTTCTATGGAGTACAAGAGTAAAGTGGTCTTCAGAATATTTCTATGACAAACTGAGAATATACATTTTAAAGAGAATCTAAAAAATAATTGATTTTTGAATTTAAAAAAAAAAATTCGTTGGAGCAAATTTAGAGAAAATCGAAAAAAAAAACAGAAAAAGTGCATCAGTCAAGTACTAATACTCTTTGGACGATTTTGTTCAAAAGCTTCGTGTCAGGTCCCAGGGGGGTGCTTAACTTAAATATAAAATTTCAACCTCCTAGCTCTTTCCGTTCTTGAGATATTTTGTTCACAGACAGACAGACATACAGACAGACCATGTCGCGAAAACCAATTTTTTGGATTCAGGGGACCTCAAAACGTGTATATCCATCAAAATCTCGACATCGAATTTTTGACATGAAACCAATACTTTCTCTCTCTATATATTAACATATATATAGAGGTAAGAGAAAGTAAAAATAAATAAACAACGCTTGTGTTCCTAATTTCATTCCATAATTTAAGCCTTGTACCGAACTTTAGGCTTTAGTTAACTGGTCTCTTATTTAATCACATGATTAGTTTAACTAGATGTGAAAAGACTGGAAAGTCAACTGGCAAAGATTAAAAAGGAACAGAAAATTATTAAAGACGCAAATGTTCTGGTGACAAACCCTCTCCCGCTTATATGAAAAAACATCATCTGTTGATTGTGAAAGTTTGTATTAAAAAAGTATATAGGATATTAAAACGAGAGTAGATATATAATTAACTCCCCCTCCAGTTATTAATTACGTAACTTTTTTTTTTATTAATAAATCTCATTTGAAAATTCTCCCTTTATGTGTGATTACAAATGATAAAATAAAAATATAGAACGTGTTGTTTGGTGGATTGTTAATAATTTCAATGAATTTGTTGTTGTTGATAATTCAAAAAACATCTCTTCATATTTTTAATGAATATTTTTGATCTGGTGATTCATTAAATGTAAAGCATTTGTTGTTTAGAGAATACGAGAACAAAAGAGTATAAGCCTCTCGGTTTTATTCATCCGGCGACGCTATTATAGATAGCATCAATATATGCGTTTCTCTTGTGCGTGGAAAGAGAAAGACAGACTTTCAATGGAATTAAAGCAATTTTAATTAATAGCACATCCACTTAGAAGGATATCGATCTAACGTGAGCGAACATATGCGAATTGGGATGTGTAAATGAATTTTTGATTATCCGCGACCAATAATATCGCCCCCAAGTGACATTTAGATCCAGTTAATATTGAAAGTATTTATCATTCTGCACCTAACCATATTCTTTTATGCAAATAGGGTGATTAATTTAATAATTAAATGAAAAGTTTTAGCTTAACCACAATTTGATGAGAACATACTAAGCGACAGTTTAGAGCGTATCAGGGGCGTATATAGAAATTTTTTTTCGGGGAGGGGCCCGAATTCATTTTTAAATACTCCCCCTCCCCCATATACAAAAAATATTTTTAAAATACCGGATATACTTCAGCCCCGATGGGCCTGGGCCTTTCTCTCAAAGACAAATTTTCGTTAATTTTTTTTTTTTTTTTTTTATTCCAAATTTTTCCGTTTTCACCTGAGCCCTGAGGGGGCAAAAGACAAAAGTTTTATTAAAAAATTGCTTATATATCATTTTTACTTTCTCTTACCTCTTTATATATTAATTAAAGAGAGAGAAAGTATTGGTTTCATATCAAAAATTCCATGTCGAGATTTTGATGGATAATACACTAGGGTGGCCGCAAAAAACAAAATTTTTTAATTTCTTTCGGCCGAACCTCCTAAAAGTTGTCTTTTGGCTAGAAAATGATAATGGCAAAGTTTTAGCTAAATTGGGTAACGTTAACCCGTGCCTCATCGGCGTTAAAATTTTGAAAAAGTGCGATTTTATCTAAAAATTCGCAGTTTTTACTTCATAAAACGAAAACAAAGTATCGTAGAAAAATGATTCTTGGCTCATTTCATAGCAAATTTAATTCTCTTGACGTTTTATAATAATCATTTTTTCATTAAAACTTATAGATTTAGTGATATTTACAAATTGGTATTTCGGTTTTGATATATTGCTGAAAAATAAGTGGAAAATCACAATAGAGACCATTCGATAAAACATTTTGCCGGGAAAATATTCCGAAGGGAATGAAATTTTTACTGGCTATTTGGGACTACTCTAGAATGCCAATCCTAAATTTTCGACCTCGAGGACCGTGTGGGGGGGAGGGGGAGAAAAACCTAAAAAATTTAAAAAATCTTCAGGCTTTTGCTTATATCTCGTAAACTATTCATATTTTGTGAAATATAGCGCAATACAAAGTTGTAGAGCATTAAAATTGCTAAAATTTGGTACATAAAACGAATTCCTAGACTTAATACTAACCGAAATGCGGCCGGTCAAAGTTTATAATAATCGTTAGTTATTTGGCCGTCCGCGCCTCACATTTTGGAAAACGCTGTTATAAGGGTAATTTATGGCTGGTGGAATTTGTATCAGGACAGTAGCGTAGCCAGGATTTCTGCTTGGGGGGGGGCCCAAAATTTTTATTAACCCCCCCCCCCCCTTCTCCAAGAAACTTCAAGTGGAGAAATTTTTTTTAGATAATATAATAATTATAAATAAAAAACAAATAAAAAAAAAATTTTTTTTCTTGCAATAAAGAATAATTTTAATACAAAATTCGTAAATATTAGAGATTTTTTCAATTATTTATAAATTTTTTGTTAGTTTTTAGAATTTATGAGAGTTAATAAAATTATTATTTAAAAAAAAAAAAATCATTAGGGAAAACATTAGGTATTTTTTTGTTTTGGAGAAGGCTTTGGGGGGGGGGGGGGCCCGGCCCCCCTGGGCCCCCCCCTGAATACGCCACTGTATCAGGAATGAAAGTTAGAAGAAAACGCAACCTGAATTTTTTCTAACTTTCATTCCAATGTTTCTCAAATTCCCTTTAAATTGAACTTAAACACGCACACAGACAGAACATGTCGCAAAAACCATTTTTTTTTGGAGGAGACTTCAAAACGTGTATATCCATCAAAGTCTCGACATCGAATTTTTGACATGAATTCAATACTTTCTCTCTCTCTCTATATATATATATATATATGTATATTAACCTACACATATAGGTAAGAGAAAGTAAAAATTCAAATCCGAATTGAGAATAGTTCTATATATTACAAAAAGATGCGGTAACACACCCCAGTAAAATTTTAAGTGGACTAATCATATCTTACTTTTCCACCTAATGAAAAAATCTGGTGTGACTGGCGCACAGCACACAACTTTCTCTTACCTTCGGTAATCGAAAGTTGTGTTCTGTGCTTGTCTCACCAGATTTTTTGTGTCGACATGTATTTAGTTTCCGACAGTACGGTACATTCGATTTTCAAGATGTAAAATTTATAAGTATGGGAAAATATTTATATTTTGTTACCATGGCAACCATTTCTCCTATCTTTTCTATGGAGTACAAGAGTAAAGTGGTCTTCAGAAGATTTCAATCACAAAATGAGAATATACATTTTAAAGAGAATCTAAAAAATAATTGATTTTTGAATTTAAAAAAAAATCGTTGGAGGAAATTTTGAGAAAATCGAAAAAAACTGAAAAAGTGCATCATTAAAGTACTAGTACTCTTTGGTCGATTTTGTTCAAAAGCTTCGTGTCACGTCCCATGGAGGTGCCTAACTTAAATATAAAATTTCAACCTCCTAGGTCTTTTCGTTCATGAGATATTTTGTTCACAGACACACACAGACACACACACGCACACACACACACACACACACACACAGAGAGAGAGAGACACACACACACACAGACAGACAGACCATGTCGCGAAAACCACTTTTTTGGATTCAGGGGACCTCAAAACGTGAAGATCCATCAAAATCTCGACATCGAATTTTTGACATGAATCCAATACTTTCTCTCTATATATATATATTACATATATACACAGGTAAGAGAAAGTAAAAAATCCCTACAAAATTCTCAAGGGATTCGATGAGTTTCTAAGTTAGC
>JAKCPI010006487.1:0-16426 GCA_023213315.1 Euborellia annulipes | reverse complement strand
TTAAAGTAAAATTTTAAAGATAATGTACAAGTGTACTTAAAAATTTGATTTGTATTTACATTCTGCCAAAAACAAGTAGAGAATGCGCCTTTAAATTACCGAAATTAGGAAAAAAAATTGTGTGCTGTGCGACCAGTCACACCAGATTCCCCCCCCGAGGAACACCTCTGGATCCGCTCTTGTTTGCCAGTGAACAAAATGTTTTGCCATTAGACAAATTGTTTTGCCATTGAGCAATTATGCCTAGTTGGTGTCCGTTGACATTGAGCAAAATGTTTTATTTTTTGCCTAATCAGTGTGCGTTGGCATTGGATAAAAAGCTCAATGACAAAACATTTTGTCCAATGCACACCGATTAAACAAAAATGCTCAAATAAAACATTTTGCTCAATGTTAACGCACACCGATTGAGCAAACGCTTAATGGCAAAAAATTTTGTTTAATGGTGAATCGAATCATACTCAATTGTTACAAGATGTGGATTTAATTGCTGGATAATCGTTAATAGGTAAATAAAAGAAAAGCAGCTAAAATTATTTCATTTATTGGCCAGCTCGGCTGACGTTTCGGTCTTGGTCGAGACCATCCTCAGAGCTTGCGGGCTGTCAATATAGGCATACAATCAATAACTTAATCATATATTCCATGAACATTCGGTTACATATATTTAAAAATTAGTATGTAAAATGATTGAATTACAATTAAAAAAAAAATACAAAAATTAATAATACAAGCCAATTAGTTGAGTACAGGCTGTGGATTGAATTATTGATTGTATGCCAATATTGACAGCCAGCAAGCTCTGAGGATGGTCTTGACCAAGACCGAAACGTCAGCCTAGCTTGTCAATAAATGAAATAATTTTAGCTGCTATTATTTTATTTACCTATTATACTCAAATGTGTTAGCCTCCTCGGTGTGCTTTGATCCATAGAAAAGCATTAAAAAACAATTTTAAGCAGAATTAGTCAAAAACGTTTTGCCCAAGAGCGTTTTTGCTCAATTTCGTTCAGCCTAAGAGGCCTACTTGAGAATGGAAGGCTAAAGTAAGGACCGCCGACCCCGCACCGCGGAAATAATAAAGGCGAAAAAAGAAGAAGACTTGAGTAGGCGTGGAGAGGCAACAATTTCAAGAGAGTAATTAATGGACTTTTATCGCATTTCTATACCTTCTTGTAGTCAATAAACATTTGCCAGGTTGATTAATAAACAAACGAGAAAAGACTAAATGGAACCTGTTATGCATTAGTGTGTCAAGCGCCAGCTCCCGAGTTTTGAGAAAATTAACATTAACGTTTTTTGTTTTCATTGGATTATATATAATTTTTTTTGTCAATTGTGCAATTAATATTAAATATAAATTTTTTTAGGACATATTTCATAAAAAATACTATTAATTAAAGCATTTGAAACAATATTCCGTGCTTAACTCAATTTTGAATTTTTTTTGACGCTTGGCACACTAATGCATAACAGGGTCCAAACAATCATCAAATTCCCTAATTTATTTTTTGATGCCGAAATCTTCCCTTTAACAGTAAGGTGGTTTATATCAAGTTATATAAACAATATATTATTAAAGTTTAAATGAAAGTTAAATTTTAGACACGGTGAAAAATTAGATAATTAATATTTGTATTTGAAAAGCTAACGTTAGAGAGAGAGAGAGAGAGAAATTAAAGCAAAGTTTGAGAAACGAGTTTCCATTTTGTTAAATATTGAATATATTAACAATAATTAGATTTTTTTTTTTCCAAAACTGGAAGGAAAAAATGTACAGTAGGCCTATATATTATTTCATATAAAATCTGATGTGACTGGCCAAACAGAACACTACTCTGTCTTACAATTAGTAATCGAAGTGTGTATTGTCGTATCATAAAAAATTTTTCGGGTCGATATATATTTAGTTTCCTATAGCACTTCAGAACTCAAGAAGTAATACATATTTATAATCAATCTTAGGATTAAAAGAGTATCTAAAAAATAAATTTTTGAATTCTAATAAATTAATTGTGAGAGCGAATTTTAAGAAAAAAAAAACTGAAGATGAGCATCAGTAAATATATTCTGTTACCATGACAACCATTTATCCTTGAAGTACAAGAGTAAAGTGTGCTTCAAAAGATTTCAAGGGCAAAATAATATACATTTTAAAAAGCATCGAAAAGATAATTAATTGACTTATGAATTTTAATCAAATTCGAGAAATTTTGAGAAAATCGAAAAAAAAAAAAACTGAAAAAATACATCAGTAAAGTATACTAGTAGTACTCTTAGGCCGATTTTGTTCAAAAGCTCTGTGTTGCGTGCCAAGGAGGTACAACAAACACATTTAAAATTTCAACCCTCAAGCTCTTTTCGTTTTTAAGATATTTTGTTTACAGACAGACAGACCTACATATACACAAAGGCAGATCATCTAGCGAAAACCACTTTTTTGGATTCAGAGGACCTCAAAACGTGTATATCCATCAAAATCTCGACACCGAATTTTCGAAATCAATCCAATACTTTCTCTATATAATATATGTATATTAACATATTCATATAGGTAAGAAAAAGTAAAAATATTAAGCTACTTGTTCTGGGATATTTAAGAATGTGTATTTGCAGGGCCGGAACTAGTAGATTTTTAGGGGGGGGGGGGCAAAATTTAATTTGCCGCCCCCTCCTTAAAATTTTTTTTTTTTCGCGGAACCAAATTTTCCCGTCCGAAAAAAATATTTTACCTTTTTTAGAGACGCAAAATTTGCCGCCCCCTGATATCTGCCGCCCGGGGCACGTGCACCCACTGCCCCCCCTAGATCCGGCCCTGTGTATTTGTGTACCAGAAAAATAAATGAAAAAAAAAAAAAAAAATTAGATATGGAAAAAAACATTTTTTTTTTAAATGTCAAGTAAAAAAAAAAAAAAAAAAAAAAAAAAAAAAAAAAAAAAAAAAAAAAAAAAAAAATAAGTTGAATTATTTTTTCCTCAACCAAACATTATATAAAGTATATTAAGAGTGGAAAAAATAACTTGGGGTAGAGGGGGTGGTTTTTAAACAAAGAGAAATAAAATTAATTTAAAAAATCACTAACAAGTTATATAATAAAATTCGAAAAGGTTTTAATGAGAAAAACAAATGGAATTTTACTCATTAATTAATAGTTGAATTTCAATTAATAAATATCCTATAAGGGGATGCGTGAACCAAGGGGATCGAATTCATATAAAACTACAAACAAAGGAAATATAGTGAATATATTCACGAAACGAAGGACGGAAATACAGGCTTGTCGCATGTTACGACTCAGAAACGTCAACATATTGAAGAAAAAAAATCATCTGAATTTTTTAAAATCACAATTAGGGGAGGCGAGCTGGCATTAAAAAAAAAAATTCCACCTCCAAAAAATCATACTTATTGGTGTATCTCTGACGAGAGATAAAAGTTTAAGAATTTATATTTTCAATTATTTAATAATAATTTCTTATTAAATATTATAGGAGAGTTAAATTCTCTGTTAGAGGGGTGAAGGGTGAGGAGAGAGAGAAAGTAATCCATTTGCTTAGAGGTAAAAATTTTCTATTTTAAATTTTATTTTTAAAGAAAAATACTATTTTGCTTAGAAGGGGTGATATACACCCTTTCTCACCCTCCCTCCTGGTGTACACGACTTCATTATACAGTTATATTTTAAAAATTGGATAATTTTATAACTTTATTTTAAAGAGAAAAAAAAATTGAAAATAGAAATTTAATTCATTATGCAAATGAGATATTGAAATATTAATTACCTTAATAATAAGATGACCAGACAGGGAGTAATGAGGGTGGTGGATGAACGTTATTTGCACATATCACAACACAATATAAAATAAACTACACACACGAGAGAGAGAGAGAGAAAGAGAATCCGAATGACTCATGGCTCGACTCAGATACAACTAAAAAAGACAGACCGCCTGGCATGCAGGCAGCAAGAAAGCAAGCATTGCTCTCTGAGCGCCCAAGGGCGTGATCCTATATGACGGTAAGTAAATTTTTATTAAAATTAGGAAGTTTTCAGGGAGAATTCACCCTCCCTTCCCTTTATTATTCTAAAAGAGGTGGCGGTAAGCCAATTTGATCGAGATATATGCCAAAATAAGGAAAATTTTGAAGAAATACAAGGACCACATTAACCATTAAAAATATATATTTTTTACTTACTTTTTTGGGTTTTTTCTTTCTCCATTGTAATTTAGATGACAAAAACCTTGCGTCTGACCTATTCTGATTGAGATAAGTAAAGAAATTTATTAAATGGAGTTGAAAATATAAAAAATAATTTTATCGAAAATTGTTTATTTTTTTTTTTTTAATAAACAATGATAAAGGGGCTAACTTCAGATGATAATTGAAAAAAAAAAAAAACAAAGAATAATTTTTTCGGTTAATCTTCAGAATAAAGTGGCAAGCCTTCGCACTGGCTGACTAGTTTACACTTTTGACCACTTTTGACATTAGCTCAACATTCATGAATCTTTCGT
Organism: Euborellia annulipes; assembly: GCA_023213315.1. NCBI lineage: Eukaryota > Metazoa > Arthropoda > Insecta > Dermaptera > Anisolabididae > Euborellia > Euborellia annulipes. The sequence continues at coordinate 11,908 of JAKCPI010006487.1, read as the reverse complement.
TTTTTTTTCATTTAGGCATGCTATTTGTTTTGTCACTAAGGCCGAGAATTCCCTAGTTTTTTTTAAATTTTCTTTAATCGAAGGAAACCGAACTGCAACCGAAGGACCGAAACAATTAGGTCGTGTCCCCTGAAGTTGTTTTGTCACTAGTGTCGACTTCGGTTCGGTTTCGGATCGGTTCGGCTCGTCTCAGTTCGGTTCGAAACCATCCAGTTAGAAGCGATTCGGTAGCTTTTAAAAAAAATTTTCGGGCCCGAAGGGTCCGAAAATTTATTTTTAAGGGCTACCGAATAGCTTCTAACTGGATGGTTTCGAACCGAACTGAGCCGAGCCGAACCAAACCGAACCGAACCGAAGCCGAGAATTCCCTAGTTGTTTTGAATTTTTTTCTAAAAAATAAAATAACCGAACTTAAAACCGAAGGTCTCGAGCTGCCTCCGGCGGCTCTCGGACAAGGGATCCCTGCAAGTTCTTTAAAATATTCTGGATGAATATTTTTTAATCTAAAACAGAACCGACCTTAATTAACCGAAGGTCTCGAGCCGCCTCCGGCGGCTCTCGGACAAGGGATCCCTGCAACTTCTTTAATATATTCTGGATGGATATTTTTTTATTTAAATTTAAATATAAGAACCAAAAGACACGGGTCTCCATCGGTGGCCCGCGGACCCAAAGATGTTCTTAATAAGTGTAGCAAACTCGAGCCTTTTTACTAAAAAAAAAAAGTCAGTGAATACTTTAACTTTTAATACAACATGAAGTTAGCTCCTTTATCGTTCAATATTAAAAAAATAAACAATTTTCGATAAAATTATTTTTTATATTTTCAACTCCATTTAATAAATTTTTTTACTTATCTCAATCAGAATAGGTCAGACGCAAGGTTTTTGTCATCTAAATTACAATGGAGAAAGAAAAAACCCAAAAAAGTAAGTAAAAATATATATTTTTAATGGTTAATGTGGTCCTTGTATTTCTTCAAAATTTTCCTTATTTTGGCATATATCTCGATCAAATTGGCTTACCGCCACCTCTTTTAGAATAATAAAGGGAAGGGAGGGTGAATTCTCCCTGAAAATTTCCTAATTTTAATAAAAATTTACTTACCGTCATATAGGATTTAGCCGAAATAAATTCGAAATTATTAAATAACTAAAAGACTCAGTTCATTTATCCACACTTAAAACTCAACCCAAATTAAATAAAGTACTTCCAAGCGTTATATTTTGAATTTATTTATTTATTTGGGATAAATTCGAAGCGAAATAATTTTTAATGGGAAAAAAACTTATTTTATTTACCGATCCCTATTATCAATAAGTAAAATATTTTTACGAATTTACTGTTTAATTATCGCGCATGGGTAAAATGAATTTTCAACGAAAATACACGTTCTAAAGTCTCTTATTTAAAGAGAAATTCTCTCACATGGATTCAAATATTATTTTTGTTCTTTACAAATAATTTTTGGCTAAAAGTATTAATTTTAATTAAGAAAGGAATATTTATGTTTCATAAGATCTTGAAAAATTTTTATAATAAAAAATTAAAAAAAAAAATTATTTTTACTTTCTCTTATGTATTAATATATAGAGAGAAAGTATTGGATTCATGTCAAAAATTCTGTCGAGATTTTGATGCATATACACGTTTTGAGGTCCCCTGAATTCAAAAAAGTGCTTTTTGCAACATGGTGTGTGTGTGTATCAATAACGAAAAGAGCTAGGAGGGCGTAGTTGGTCCTTGTATATCAAGGGTTGAGGGTTCGGATCCCAGGCAGTCCGATGATTTTATTTAAGCCATACCAAATGACTTAAATAAAAATGCCTGGACCCCCCCCCCCCAATAGATATATTAATAATTAGCGGTTATCGTCAAAGTCTTAAATGGCCTAAGTCGCCGAAAAGACTGTGAATGTGAAAAAAGTGTGAGTGTTTGAAAAAAAAGGCTAAATATATTTTATTTTGTATATCAAGGGTTGAGGGTTTTTATTATTTATGTTATTGTTGAGTTATGTTTGAAATTTTTTTAAGATCGTAAAGAAACCGAAGAATCGATAAGTGATTTCACCACCCACACCAAGGGCGGGTACAAGGGGGGGGGGGGTAAAGGGGTAATTACCCCCCACCCCCGAGATTTGAAAAAAATACTTAAAAAAAAAAAAAATTATTTTTAATGTAAAATTTTAAAAATTAATACTTAAAAATTTGATTTGTAATTATATTCTGGCAAACAAGTACAGAATACGCCTTTAAATTACCGAAATTTAGAAAAAATAGTGTGCTGTGCGACCAGACACACTAGATTACCCCCCCCCCCCCCCCGAGAAACACCTCTGGATCCGCCCTTGACCCACACCACAATGATACGTTCAAATTAAATAGAAAGAGAAATGTCAAAGAGAAAAAGATAATTATTATTATTATTCTCTGATCATATGTGTTTGTGTAATGGCAAGCAATAATAAATGATTTTTAACACTTGGGAAACTGAGTAAGGCACAATCTGTACCGAAACGTTATATTCAAAACGATGGAATAAAATAACTGCACCACAGAAGGCTGAATATTAATTTTGTTTCCAAATAAAACAAATATTATGCATTTACATATAGCACATGAACAAGTATAAACAAGTTTGTAAAGTGTGTAGACCTATATAAGATTCAGAATATTACATTCATTAAGAATACAATATTTTGAAAAATAACTTTTTATCACTAATATTAGATAGTTTCATGTAAAATAATAAGCCTATTAAATTATAGTGAGAAGGGTTAATAATTATAAAAATCAAAATGGCTTAAAACAATACTAAATTGATTAATCGAGCATGATAAATCTATATCACATTATGCCTAAAACGAAAGATTTGTCTTTAAAATATACGTAAAATAAAATTTGCAAAGAAATTGGTAATTATATCCTAGAAAATAAAAATAAAAAAATCATATAAGGATGGCAAGATAGCAGCAACGATTCGACCGACACTCATATTAAGGAATAATAATATTTAATATTAATTAGAAATATATTTCATCTACAGAAATATATTATTAACCTTAAAGAGAATAAAAAATAAATAATTAGCAATTTCGAATAGGAAATACCTAGGTAAAAGCGAGGAGAATGGAGCAGCGTGGGTCCGGGGCGACCGCCTGCCATCATGGATGCCAACGAATTGAGAGCGGCTTGGATTTCTTCCGAAGAGCAACACAGATTAACACTTAATAAGGTGGCTTCCCCACTACTGACGTGACCTTGCATCTTGACTAGTCTCCAGAGCGGGTGAATTATGGCGCCCAGAGATCAAGCCCTCTGATTGGTTAATTAGAAAAATGGAGAAATGGGGCTCAGAGAGGGGGGAAGAGTGGGAGAGAAGGGGAAGAGGTCGTTGAAATAAAAAAAAGGAATGGAGGGGCGACTCCTATTGTCTTTATAGTTGGAGTTGGGAGGGGGAATAGTGGGCGATCCTATTATTTAAAGAGGGAGTCAGGTAGTGAAAATATAAATATTTAATAGTAAAATATTAAGAAACACAAGCAATAGAAACAATAAATACGTCCTTTATCATATTTATTACGAGTCTTTTAACTACTCAAAAGTTTTTTAAACAATCGGGCGATCCTATTATTTAAATGAAAGGGGAGTCAGGTAGTGAAAATAGTAATATTCGTTTTTTCGTGTGATTATTTCATTGTTTTATAGTTTGAACAGCAAAAATTAACATAAGAATTTTTCTGTAAAAAAACAATGAAATAATCTAAGGGCTACGTGGTTTAATATTGTCCCCCAAAGTATGTTTTCTCGTTTTTAGATCAAACTTCTATATTCTGAGCTTGCTTCAAAGAGATTTATCTTCTCTACACCAATAAATGCAAACAAAATATAATTCATTTAACAAATTTGTGTGTATGTTTATTTGGAGGTCTGAACGTCCCGGGATTCGAACCAAGGGCCTCCAGCCTTCCCAGAGGCCCTGGGCCGACGTCTCCCAATAAATAAACATACCCATAAATTTATTAAATATATCTAACTAGGTAATCCTTGAATTTAACTCAATTCAAACTCAAAATTAATTGAAAATCGTCATACATTGCGTCGTCACATTGCATACGGGAAACGTAGTAATAAAGAAAATTAACTAAAAAACTTTAATGTTTATAAATTTTACATCTTGAAATTCGAATGTACCGTACTGTCGGAAACTAAATAAAAATATGTCGGAAACTAAATAAATATATGTCGACACAAAAAATCTGGTGTGAAAGGCACAGAACAGAACATTCAATTACCGAAGGTAAGAGTAATGGGAATTTTAAAAAAATTCAAGAAAAACAAAAAAAAAAAAAAAATGGTTGATAATGATTTATTTGAAGAGAGAATAAAATTCTTTTTTTTTCCCTCTCTCAATCAAAATGAATGTTCATTCCTCCGATATGATTTTAATCTTCTATTTTTTAATCTTTCTCTCTTTTAGGGGTGTCAGTTCTAAGTCAAGTGTTCTTCTAGAGAAAGAAGAGAAAAGAAGTCCTTCCAATGTCCAATCAAGAAGCTTAAGGGTGGGATCAAGGGCTTCTTGCTTGCTCATGTTATTAATGATCATATCAAGAACGGATGAAAAAAATGTATAATAAAAGTCTTTATTGTAATAATAAAGCAATTAGAAAAGGGATGAAATTAAAGAGGGAATTTTTAGTTTTAATAAAGTCTTGACTGTCAAGTGGCTTTTTTTTTGTAAATTGTCCTTATTGGAGGTGTACTTTCCTATTGAATCCCTAGATTTACAGGGTATATATATCCCTGAGAAAAAATTTGGTGTGACTGGCGCACAACACACAACTTTCTCTTACTTTCGGTAATCGAAAGTTGTGTTCTGTGCTTGTCACACCAGATTTTTGTGTCGACATGTATTTAGTTCCCGACAGTAGGGTACAATTGAATTCAAGATGTAAAATTTATAAACGTGGGAAAATATTTATATTTTGTTGCCATGGCAACTATTACTCCTATCTTTTCTATGGAGTACAAGAGTAAAGTGGTCTTCAGAAGATTTCAATCACAAAATGAGAATATACATTTTATAGAGAATCTAAAAAATAATTGATTTTTGAATTTTTTAAAAAATCGTTGCAGCGAATTTTGAAAAAATCAAAAAAAAAAAAAAAAAAAAAAACAGAAAAAGTGCAACAGTAAAGTACTAGTACTCTTTGGTCGATTTTATTCATAAGCTTCGTGTCACGTCCCATGGGGGTGCCTAACTTAAATATACAATTTCAACCTCCTAGCTCTTTTCGTTCTTGAGATATTTTGTTCACAGACAGACAGACAGACACACAGACAGACCATGTCGCGAAAACCACTTTTTTGGATTCAGGGGACCTCAAAACGAGTATATCCATCAAAATCTCGACATCGAATTTTTGACATGAATCCAATACTTTCTCTCTCTATATATTAACTTATATATAGAGGCAAGAGAAAGTAAAAACGTGTAAATCGAAATTGTAACTTGTTGAAAGTAAAACAGTGTAAGGTATGCAAAAAAAAAAATTCTTTTAATTAATAATTATGTATTTTACTTTCTCTTAATTTTATATATGTTAATATTAATATACATAGAGAGAGGGAAAGTATTGGATTCATGTCAAAAATTCGATGTCGAGATTTTGACAGATATACACGTTTTTACACTAAATAAAAAAAGAGAGATCTCGATGACGATTGACGAAGGGTATGCGCAGGGGATTAATGATTTGAGAGGGTTCAACTCTGGTTCGATCCTAGTTTATTATTAAATACATCATCAAAGATAAAACGTACTCCTAATGTAATAAAGTGAGAAATCCCCCTCTTCTTCTAACAATGTAAGTAATAGACAAACGTGAGGACGATGCTTTAAATTCAAGAACAAAGAGCACAGGTGATGAGTAGGAAACAGAATACGAGGCCACAATCCCATCCGGAATAAAAGAACAGAAATTTATAAACATGAGAAAACCTTTCCTCCTATCTTTCATATGAAGTACAAGAGAAAGAGGTCTTCAGAAGATTTCAATGGCAATATGAGAATATACATTTTAAAGGGCATCTAAAAAATAATTTTTGAATTTTAATCAAAATCATTGTAGCGAATTTTCAAAAAAAAAAAAACTGAAAAAATACATCAGTAAAGTACTAGTACTTTTTGGCTGATTTTGATAAAAAGCTTATTTTCACTCCTCAGGGGGGGGGGGGGGTGCTTAATTTAAATATAAAATTTCAGCTTCGTAGCTCAAATCATCCATGCTTTAAATTTGACACAGACAAAACAGACCACGTTGCGAAAACCCCTTTTTTGGATTCAGGGGACTTCAAAACGTGTATATCCATCAAAATCTGGGAATTTGCGACAAGAATCCAATACTTTCTCATCTCTATATATATTTTACATATATACATAGGTAAGGGAAAGTAAAAAAAATATGCCAACGTCCAGAAAATTTAATAAATACAAAAGAAGGAGATAAATAGCGTGGGGAGGGTGTAATAAACCATCGCGTTGTTTTACTCTACAAACCAAGTTGTAGTAAATGACGTGACGTTGACAATTCATTACCTTAAAGCGAGCCCTTGGAATTAGGTACTCTACACAGCACTATAGCATGTGAGATATATATAGCCTCTGCTATTATAACGTTACACTTCTGTTATAAAGCACCTCTCTCTCTCCTCTCTCTCTTAAGAAATTAAACAACTTGAAAGGGGTTCATAGCATAAAATTAAATTTATTTATTTTTGAGGCTATCGAGTTCGTGATATTCATTCATATAATCAGAGGACAGAAGTAATTTTTTATTTCAAACATCGAAACCCGATTTGAATGAATATAATCACCGAAAATAAATAAAATTTAAAAATTTTTTGACTTTCTCATCTGAAGGGCCTTAGCTTGGCTGGAAGGGTAAATAAAACTGTGTTGTTTTTAATTTTATTCCGTACATAAAGCTGTCTAATACAAAATATATATACTCTCTTGACACTTATTGGGCCTTGAAGATGGTATCTATCGAGATCGAAACGTCGGAGCAATAAAATATTTAAAGAAAAAAAATTTGGCTGCCAGTCTCTGCCCTCGTAACCCTTCCTTGATACAACTCAACAGCCACAACTATAATATGAACGAACTATGGTATTAAAAAAATTAAAATTAATTGAAATAAAAATTAAAGTTGATTATTTTTATTTTAACAAAAATTTAGCCCTCGGGGCTTGGTGTAGGGGTTAGCGTGCTAACCTCGTATACCAAAAGTCGCGGGTTCGGACCCCTGGGCAGTCCGATGAATTTATTTGGATACCAAATGGCTTAAATAAGAATGCCTGGACCCCAATAAATATATATTAATAATAACGGTTATCGTTTAAAGTCTTATATGGCTTAAGATGCCAAAAAAGACTGTGTGTGAATGTGAGTGTGAATGGGAAAAAGTGTGAGTGTTTAAAAAAAAAAAAATTAAAAATTTCCAAAAAAAAAAAATAAATAAACAAGGCTTGTGTTCCTAATTTCATCCCTTAATTTAAGATTAGTACCGAACTTTAGGCTTTAGTTATCTGGTCTCTTTTTTAATCACATGATTAGCTTATCTAGATGTGAAAAGACTCGAAAGTCATAGTCAACTAGCTTCTCCGAGGGATAGCTAGTTAATTTGACATGATGCAACCAGCCCTTAGATTTTTATCTCTTAAATTATCAATACATTACGACCTTCTAATTAGTAAACTGCCTAACTCCCATTTTTGTTTATTTTTTAGAAGAGCCCAAAAAAACATTTCATTGTCATTGTTAGAGCCATTGTTAAACACTTTTCTTGCGGCAACTTTTCGAATTGAAAAAATTTGAATTACGCTTTTACCCAGCTCAGAGCATAAGGAGAATGATATTTTTCAGCAGAAAATACAAAAAAATCACATTTTTTGAAAAAAAGTGGAGTTAGACACTTTTCTGCGAGCTTGGTTGGTTGGTGGGCAAAGATTAAAAGGAACAGAAAATTGATAAAGACGCAAATGTTCTGGTAGCCCTCTCCAACATATGAAAAAACATCATCTGTTGATTGTGAAAGTTTACAACAAAAAAGTATATAGGCTATAGGGTTGGACACCGGTGGAAACCGAAACCGGTAATACCGGTTTTTGGCTAATTTTCAAAAACCGTGAAACCGAGTTTTTCCCAAAAAACCGAATTCGAGGTTTTTATTTTTTTTATTTTTTCAGTAATACTTGTATTCAAATTATAAATTAGCCCGTGACCCATGGCTCAGAGAGAAGACATTAGCAAAGGGGCTTAGGGTTTCGGGGTCAGCTGACATTACGGTCTCGGTCGAGACCATCTTCAAACTCAAAATAGCCAGGATGAGGATAAATTTTAAAATTACAATTTTCTTTCAACATATATGTATATATAATATGTTGAAAGAAAATTATGAGTAAAAATTTATCCTCATCCTTTATATTTTTGGGCTCTAATAGTGTCGACGTTCGTAACGTCAGCCTAATGGAAATTAAATAAACAAAATAAATACTAGCTGCTTTTCTTTCATCATCCTGATACACATCAACAAAAAAGTGTCCCTCGGGGCATGGCGTAGAGGTTAGCGTGCTAACCTCGTATACCAACGTCTGGGTTTCGGACCCCCAGGCAGTCCGATGATTTTATTTAAGCCAATTGGATACCAAATGGCTTAAATAAGAAATGCCTGGACCCCTATATGTATATTTATATAATAACGGTTATCAAATCTAAATCTTAAATGGCCTGAGTTGCCGAAAAGACTGTGTGAATGTGTGTGTGAGTGTGAGACTGAATGAGAAAAAAGTGTGAATGTTTTTTAAAAAAAAAAAAAAAAAGTGTGTGTTTTGAAAAATAAAAAATAATAATAATTTTCTTTACATAATTAAGAAAAGGCAACGGTCCGTCGCAGACAGGGGCGCGGTTATTAAAAAAAAATAATTCGATTAAATATTGTTTTTTACTTTCTCTTCTTACCTATGTATATATGTAATATATATATAGAGAGAAAGTATTGGATTCATGTCAAAAATTCGATGTCGAGATTTTGATGGATCTTCACGTTTTGAGGTCCCCGAATCCAAAAAAGTGGTTTTCGCGACATGGTCTGTCTGTGGGTGGGTGGGTGGGGGTGGGTGGGTTTGAAGAGTGTGTGTGTGGGTGGTGTGTGTGTGTTCAATTTTAAGCATGAAGGAATTGAGCTACGAGGTTGAAATTTTATAATTAAGTTAAACACTCCCCCGGGACCGGAAAAATAAGCTTTTAATCGAAATCGGCCGAGTGAGTACTAGTACTTTTATTGATGTACTTTTTTCAGTTTTTTTCGATTTTCTTTCAAAATTTGCTCCAACGATTTTTTTAAGAAATTCAAAATCAAATTATTTTTAGATGCTCTTTCAAATGTATATTCTCATTTTGCGATTGAAATCTTCTGAAGACCACTTTACTCTTGTATTTCATAGGGAAGATAGGAGAAATGGTTGCCATGGTAACAAAAATAAATATTTTCCCATACTTATAAATTTTTTACATCTGAATTCAAATGTACCATGTTTACTGTCGGGAACTAATTAGTATTTCGACACGAGCAAATCTGAGGTGACAAGCACAGTACACAACTCGATTACCGAGAGGTAAGAGAAGGTTGTGTGCTGTGCGCCAGTCCACACCAGATTTTTTGAATATTTTTTTTTCCTTGATTTATTTAAGGAACATTTTTGTTTATTAATACTAAAGGTCAAGGGATCTTTTTCCGTACCAAACCATAAAATATTTCTAAATTATGTTGTATACAAATTAATTAACATCCAAAAATGGTGGCCCGTTCTAAACAGAAGTTGAAAAAAAACCGGTTTACCGGTTTTTAGCTTTGTAAAAAAACCGAAAAACCGGTTTTCAAAATTTTCCGGTTTTTTCCAAACCCTAATAGGCTATTAAAACGAGAGTAGATATATAATTAACTCCCCCTCCGTTATAATTACGTAACTTTTATTTTTTTATTAATAAAATCTCATTTGAAAATTCTCCCTTTTATGTGTGATTACAAATGATAAAATAAAAAATATAGAACGTGTTGTTTGGTGGATTGTTAACAAGTTTCAATGAATTTGTTGTTGTTGATAATTCAAAAAACATCTCTTCATATTTTTAATGAATATTTTTGATCTGGTGATTCATTAAATGTAAAGCATTTGTTGTTTAGAGAATACGAGAACAAAAGAGTATAAGCCTCTCGGTTTTATTCATCCGGCGACGCTATTATAGATAGCATCAACCTATGCGTTTCTACTTTGTGCGTGGAAAGAGAAAGACAGACTTTCAATGGAATTAAAAGCAATTTTAAATTTAATAGCACATCCACTTAGAAGGATATCAGATCTAACGTGAGCGAACATATGCGAATTGGGATGTGTAAATGACCACTTTTGATTATCCGCGACCAATAATATCGCCCCCAAGCGACATTTAGATCCAGTTAATATTGAAAGTATTTATCATTCTGCACCTAACCATATATTTCTTTTATGCAAATAGGGTGATTAATTTAATAATTAAATGAAAAGTTTTAAGCCAACCATTTGATGAGAACACCACTAAGCGACAGTTTAGAGCGTATCAGGGGCGTATATAAAAATTTTTTTCGGGGAGGGGCCCGAATTCATTTTTAAATACTCCCCCTCCCCCATATACAAAAATATTTTTAAAATACCGGATAACTTCAGCCCCGATGGGCCTGGGGCTCTCTCCTCAAAGACAAATTTTTCACGTTAATTTTTTTTTTTTTTTTTTTTTGTTCCAAATTTTTCCCTTTTCACCTGAGCCCTTAGAGGGGCAAAAGACAAAAAGTTTTATTAAAAAATTGCTTATATATCATTTTTACTTTCTCTTACCTCTTTTATATATTAATTAAAGAGAGAGAAAGTATTGGTTTCATGTCAAAAATTCGATGTCGAGATTTTGATGGATAATACATAGGTGTGGCCGCAAAAAAACAAATTTTTTAATTTCTTTCGGCCGAACCTCCTAAAAGTTGTCTTTTGGCTAGAAAATGATAATGCCAAAGTTTTAGCTAAATTGGGTAACGTTAACCCGTGCCTCATCGGGGTTAAAATTTTGAAAAAGTGCGATTTTATCTAAAAATTCTAAGTTTTTTACTTCATAAAACGAAAACAAAGTATCGTAGAAAAATGAATCTTGGCTCATTTCATAGCAAATTTAATTCTCTTGACGTTTTATAATAATCATTTTTTCATTAAAACTTATAGATTTAGTGATATTTACAAATTGGTATTTCGGTTTTGATATATTGCTTGCTCTTTCTGAAAAATAAGTGGAAAATCACAATAGAGACTATTCAAAAAAATATTTTGCCGGGGAAAAATATTCCGAAGGAGAATGAAATTTTTACTGGCTATTTGGGACTACTCTAAGAATGCCAATCCTAAATTTTCGACCTCGAGGACCGTGTGGGGGGGGAGGGGGGAGAAAAAACCTCAAAATTTAAAAAATCTTCAGGCTTTTGCTTATATCTCGTAAACTATTCATATTTTGTGAAATATAGCGCAATACAAAGTTGTAGAGCATTAAAGTTGCTAAAATTTGGTACATAAAACGAATTCCTAGACTTAATACTAACCGAAATACGGCCGGTCAAAGTTTATAATAATAGTTAGTTATTTGGCCGTCCGCGCCTCACATTTTGGAAAACTGTTATAAAAGGGTAATTTATGGCTGGTGGAATTTGTATCAGGAATGAAAGTTAGAAAAAACGCAACCTGAATTTTTTTCTAACTTTCATTCCTGAAGACCAATATTTTTCTCAAATTCCCTTTAAATTGAACTTAAATACGCACACAGACAGAAC
>JAKCPI010006486.1:0-13301 GCA_023213315.1 Euborellia annulipes | reverse complement strand
TTTTTTAAATAGAAAATAAGGCTTGGTCTTTTAGGGACCGTCCGCTGAGAGAGATTATTTTCTTCTTATTTATTGGTGGTGTATGATGGCTTCATATCAGAAGTTGAATTCTTCAATAAGACTCCATCGGTACTCCCAGGGCACAGCTGCATATCTTGCCAGCCTTCTCCAATCCTTGCCATTCAGGAATTCAAGAAATTCTTTGTAATTGAACTTCTCAGCCCCGAGTCATCTTTGGCGTATATATTTTAATATTGGGCAGACTGCCACCAAATGAAAAAGTAAAAACAGTTTCGTTTTCATTCAGGCAGCATAGAGAGCACCGTCTTTTCCTTGTATCCATGGTTGCTAGTTTAGGCAGATCGCTTCGCCACGAAGTTTGAAGATCCATCTCATATCCTGCCAATTACTATTTTTTTCAGATATATAGGTCTCCGTCTCCGAGATCAAGGTTTAAATCCTCCATAGAAGCTCTATATAAGTCGCTCATACTATCAAGCTATAGAAAACCGGTCCAGGGCAGTCCCGTAGTCAGAATTTTTTTTTTTTTTTTCTGGAATGGGGCGGAAGTTAAAAAATTTGGAAAATGGGGGAGGGAGTATTTAGCTATAATTTTGATCAATGCCATTGATTTAAAGAGTGAACAAAGTTGGGGTAAGATTAGTTGCGGGAATTCACTAATCATCATAATGCAGCCTTTAAAAAAAAAAAATCTTTTTGTTCTCCCCTCTGGAAAAATTTCTTTGCTCCCTGGGTATGAGTGTGAAAAAATTTCTGCAGATTTCCCTAAACATATCAAATTCGGAGATTCAAAACTAGACTTGAATTCTGAACAATAGACCATGTTTTTTTTTAACCTTCAGCAGCAAAGGAATATTAATTTTCAAAAAAAAGAGCAATGGAAGAAATGTGTATATAACGATTTTGGTTTATATTTAACCTTCTAATAAGTTTTACTAAAGGAAAGAAAAAAGGATCAAATGAAAAGTATGTCAGGGTGAGCTACAGGAAGATAGAGACCTTGATTTAGTTTTACTAAGGCCGAACTTGCGATCATAAGGAAATTGATTGCTAATCTACTTTGGCTTATAATTGATGTAATAGAAATTATTTTTTTTTTAATAAAAGATATTGAAAATACATAAGGAAATGTTTACAAGTGATTTCACTATAAAATATAAATATTTTATTGCCAGCGAAAAGATTGATTTAATTTCTGTGCGGGTTGCTGTCATACTAGGCACTCAAACAATTTGGACTGGATTATATCTGATCCACTTTTCTGAAGAATCCAGAAATCCTGATCTCCCACTCAGTAATCAACTATGCTAATTATTTCAGTGGAAACGATCCAAGGAGATTAGGGTTGATTAGGTTTTAATTTCAATAATATTATTAATTGGGTATAGGAGACTTTGCAGCCAAGGGAATTAAATAAAAAACTTATTTAATTATTAATCGTCGACGTTTCGGTCGCAAGTCACGACCTTCCTCAAGACGATTAATTGTTAGAATACAAGGTTGACAGTATTATATTTAATTAACATTGTAAGTCAATCATTGGACCATTGATTGTAATAAGACATAAGCGAACAAGTCACTCTTAATACATATAGCCCAATTAAAAATTGTATAACTAAGGTACAATGTTAATTAAATATAATACTGTCAACCTTGTATTCTAACAATTAATCGTCCTGAGGATGGTCGTGGCTTGCGACCGAAACGTCGACGATTAATAACACTAGTCGACAAAAATGAACTTTTTTTTCTTTCACAAGAATGAAGATATGAAATTCTAGAAGTATTTTTCGTGCTGAATTCAAATATCATTTCAGTTTTTCCCCATCAGGCACAGTTTTAGAGATATAGAGCAAAATAGATTTTGATTGAAAATGGGCTCTAAAACGGCTTTTATTTAGAATGTTCAAATTATTTTTATCGGGACACCCCGTCAAATTATGCAGATAGTTAGAATACATATAAATTTTAAGTTTCATCCCAATCGGAGGTCATTTAGACGTGCCACAAACGGCTTAAAGTTTTAAAAAATCGAAATTTTCAAGATTTTTTTTTGCTTTGATCACCCCTAATACAATTTTAGATATCCCTGAATGAAAAAAACATATATGTACGATATTCTATAGTTCTTTGGCTTTCTAAAAATCATTCATTCGTAAAAATCTGTTAATTATTAACGAAATTATGAACAAAAACGTGAGCAAAGAAAAAACCTAAGTACACTCACTGGACGAAAAAATGGACCTCTTGTTCTTTTACAAGTATAAAGAAAAGATATCAGATTCAAAAAAATATTTTTTAAATCATATATAATAAAGTTAGTGCCCGTGAACCTATGCTCCAAGAGGATACATTAGCTTCTCGTAGATAGGGTTCGCTTTTTAATTCAATTGAAGTCCATTTTTTTCGTCCAGTGAGTGTACTTAGGTTTTTTCTTTGCTCACGTTTTTGTTCATAATTTCGTTAATAATTAACAGATTTTTACGAATGAATGATTTTTAGAAAGCCAAAGAACTATAGAATATCGTAAATATATGTTTTTTTTATTCAGGGATTCTAAAATTGTATTAGGGGTGACCAAAGCAAAAAAAATCTTGAAAATTTCGATTTTTAAAACTTTAAGCCGTTTGTGGCACGTCTAAATGACCTCCGATTGGGATGAAACTTAAAATTTATATGTATTCTAATTATCTGCATAATTTGACGGGGTGTCCCGTTAAAAATAATTTGAACATTCTAAATAAAAGCCGTTTTAGAGCCCATTTTCAATCAAAATCTATTTTGTAGAGATGTAAGTAGTGGCTGTGTATGTTGATTTTAGGGGATGTGGAGGCAGAGGTGCTGGATATATTTGAAACTCACACGAACAACCATCAAATTCATCTAAGCTCAAATTTCTCTATATACATACGTCGACAATAGTATTCGATTTTAAAACAATGTATATGAATTATCACCCGACCAACTCTGAGCATAAATATACTAATTAAAGGACTGAGGATGGTTTATAGCAAATAAACCGAAACGTCTCCGGCTGATTGGTAAAGCATTCAGAGTATTTTATTTTTGGCTGCCTCTGCCTCCACATCCCCTAAAATCTATTTTGCTCTATATCTCTAAAACTGTGCCTGATGAAAAAATTCTAACTACATATCTGAATTCAGAATGCAAAAATGTACTAGGTTCACTTATCAGATTTCTTGTGAAAAAAACCTTGTCGACTAGTGTAATTAAATAAGTTTTTTATTTGATTTCCTTGGCTGCAAAGTCTCCTATACCCAATTCAAAGTCTACAGCCACTTCTCATCACTAGTTCAATATTATTAATGTTTGTTAAAAAACTGGCCTGTCATTTTGTGCGTCTTCTGAAATTTCAATATTTTGACTTATAATCAATATAAAAAGATTAGAATATTTTAAAAGTAGTGAATTATATAATATTTATTTATTCTACTCTAAACATAAGAATTGCTTATAATTGCGTATTTATATTTAAAAATAAACATAGGCTAATAGATAAATAAGAAAAAGTAAATTTTTTTCCTATTTTATCTATAGTTTAATGTTTATTACTTTCTCTTACCTATGTATATATGTCAGAGGCGTACCGAGGCATTTGGGGGCCTGGGGCGGAACTAGAAGAGGGGGCCTTATATTGAATTTTTTTTTTTTGGGGGGGGTGGTCATCTTTTAATATCCCTCTCCTCCATACACAAAAACATTTTTAAAATACCGTATATCCCTGAACCCCAAGGGGTATTTTCATTAAATTTTCTTTTTTTTATCTAAATTTTCCCATTTTTACTTGAGCCCCAAGGGCCCCGGGGCCTCTCAAAGAGAAATTTTCATTAAATTTTGTTTTTACTTGAGCCCCAAGGGCCCCGGGGCCTCTCAAAGAGAAATTTTCAATAAATTTTGTTTTTACTTGAGCCCCAAGGGCCCCGGGGCCTCTCAAAGAGAAATTTTCAATAAATTTTGTTTTTACTTGAGCCCCAAGGGCCCCGGGGCCTCTCAAAGAGAAATTTTCAATAAATTTTGTTTTTACTTGAGCCCCAAGGGCCCCGGGGCCTCTCAAAGAGAAATTTTCAATAAATTTTCTTTTTACTTGAGCCCCAAGGGCCCCGGGGCCTCTCAAAGAGAAATTTTCATTAAATTTTCTTTTTACTTGAGCCCCAAGGGCCCCGGGGCCTCTCAAAGAGAAATTTTCAATAAATTTTGTTTTTACTTGAGCCCCAAGGGCCCCGGGGCCTCTCAAAGAAATTTTCAATAAATTTTGTTTTTACTTGAGCCCCAAGGGCCCCGGGGCCTCTCAAAGAGAAATGTTCATTATATTTTCTTTTTTTTATCTAAATTTTCCCATTTTTACTTGAGCCCCAAGGGCCCCGGGGCCTCTCAAAGAGAAATTTTCATTAAATTTTGTTTTTACTTGAGCCCTGAGGGCCCCGGGGCCTCTCAAAGAGAAATTTTCAATAAATTTTGTTTTTACTTGAGCCCCAAGGGCCCCGAGGCCTCTCAAAGAGAAGTTTTCAATAAATTTTGTTTTTACTTGAGCCCCAAGGGCCCCGAGGCCTCTCAAAGAGAAATTTTCAATAAATTTTGTTTTTTTTATCTATATTTTCCCATTTTTACTTGAGCCCCAAGGGCCCCGGGGCCTCTCAAAGAGAAATTTTCATTAAATTTTGTTTTTACTTGAGCCCTGAGGGCCTCGGGGGCCTCAAAGGGAAATTTTTATTAAATTTTCTTTTTTTTTATCTAAATTTTCCCATTTTTACTTGAGCCCTGAGGGCCCCGGGGCCTTTCAAAGGGAAATTTTCATTAATTTTTTTTTTTATAAATATATGGGGGCCTATGCCGGCTCGGGGCCTGGGGCGGACCGCCCCCTCGCCCCCCCCCCCCCTCGGTACGCCACTGATATATGTAATATATATATAGAGAGAAAGTATTGGATTCATGTCAAAAATTCGATGTCGAGATTTTGATGGATCTTCACGTTTTGAGGTCCCCTGAATCCAAAAAAGTGGTTTTCGCGACATGGTCTGTCTGTGTGTGTGTGGGTGTGTGTGTGGGTGGGTGTGTGTGTGGGTGTGTCTGTGTTCAATTTTAAGCATGAAGGAATTGAGCTATGAGGCTGAAATTTTATATTTAAGTTAAACACCCTCCTGGACCGGAAAAATAAGCTTTTAATCAAAATCGGCCAAAGAGTACTAGTACTTTACTGATGTACTTTTTCAGTTTTTTTCGATTTTCTCAAAATTTGCTCCAACGATTTTTTTTTAAATTCAAAAATCAATTATTTTTTAGATGCTCTTTAAAATGTATATTCTCATTTTGCGATTGAAATCTTCTGAAGACCACTTTACTCTTGTATTTCATAGGGAAGATAGGAGAAATGGTTGCCATGGTAACAAAATATAAATATTTTCCCATACTTATAAATTTTACATCTGAATTCAAATGTTCCGTACTGTCGGGAACTAAATATATGTCGACACAAAAAATCTGGTGTGACAAGCACAGAACACAACTTTCGATTACCGAAGGTAAGAGAAAGTTGTGTGCTGTGCGCCAGTCACACCAGATTTTTTTTTAATATGCATTAATTAGTATAATGAATATATTAAGTCATTAAATTATAAATATCAGAAAGTGCATTAAATAATAATCCAGATCAATGCTTGGCTAAACAAAAACGATTATGTAAGAACTATATTAAATATAATAATAGTATGTATGCATGTAACGAGATTTGTGGTGAAAACAGATTTGTTGTGATTTAAAAGGAGATGTGGAAAGAAAATGCAAGGAAGTCGAGAAAGGAAGGAAAAGAAATTTTATGGGAAAAAAAGATGTTTGAATGAGTGTGTGAGTCATAAAGGCCATGAATAGGAAGAATCAGATCATTGTCCCTTGGGGTCGGTGAATATTTAATTGAAAATTGCATAATCAAAAAGGAATTTATTTTGTTAATTTCGATTCATTCAAGGACTAATTTAATCATATGAAAAAAAGATGAGTATAATATTTTCATATTTAGTGGTAATACGAAAAAAGAAGACTACTTGTTTTTAAAAATGTTCAAGGTTATTTAAATTAAGTTCACTAATTTCAATATTTTATCATAAGAAAACTTGAATTCTAAATTTTATACAAATTCTTAAATGTATATTCTTTTGTATTTTGTTTGTATTTATGGTATGATCGAGGAGCCAAACCGAAATAAAAAAAAATTTAAGTTTCAAAATTTCTAAGAGTTTCATGATACCAAAAAATAACTATAATAATTTAATAATATATTTAATTAAACGTTAATTGATAAATGGTCTCAGTAAACGAGAAGGATTAAAAATTCTCCAAATCCTTTTGTTTTTCAATTTAACAATTGTTAAATAAATACTTCCACACTCGTATAACATAACTATAGATAATTTATATTTTTAGTCAGAGTTTTTAGAAAAACTACATACAAAGTAATTACCAAAGATCAACCCCCGATTAGAGGCATGGGCATAACTAGGGAAATCTCCCCCCCCCCCAGAAGGCCCTCTGTTCCAAGAAAATCTGAGACAAGATGAGGGCTTCCAGGTCTCCCGGTGGATGACTGGTCTCATGCCTCCCCCCCCAGCCAAATTCTTTAGTTACGACCATGAATAAAGGTAGTTCGGCATTAAAAATTAAATATAACTGGAAAGAACAGCCTATCAAATGAGAAATGAAGAAGAAGATAGAAATATGATTGACATATGTAGAAGAAATGTGTCATAGTTTAAGTAACTCGTGGTCGAATTCATCTATTAATTGTAAGCCCCTGAGTCAGGGGCGCCGGAACGAATTTGAATCAGGGGGGAGCAAAAATTTTTTTTTTAGAAAATTAAAATAATTTAATATGTTCAAATAGTATAAAACAAAAACAAATCTACTATAAAGCTTTAAAAATTTTAAATAAAATCACAATTTTAATAAAATTAAAATTTTAAAAATTTTGCTAGTGATTTTATCAAAATTTTTTGGAAAAAATTTGGAAAAAAATGAATTTCTTACTCTTAATTTTTTTTAATTTAGAAGATTTTATTTCTCAAAAGTAAAAATATATCATTTTTAAAAATAAATGAAATAAAAGAAGGAATTTTGCCCCCCCTGCCCTCTCCTATAGGATGCTAGGGGGGGCAATGTATCCTTGCCCCCCCCCCCCAGTTCCGGCGCCTATGCCCTGAGTGATAACTTATTTGGTGCTTTTTTTAGATTAAATAACTTAGAATATTTGACAATTAGATAAAAAAAAATATTTAATAACCTATTGTAGTGTATATTTAAGGAAATTACTAATTAAGAGCTTTTGAAGCATAGATCCGATATCAATCAGGACGTCAATAAAATTTATAAATTTATGATAAAAGTATTTAAAATACCAATTTTGTTTAAATAATTTCGGATTATATAAAATTATTTTTTTAACATTATAAGAACATAATAAATAATCAATTTTTGGAGATAGATTAAATTAGATCCTCTTTGTAAAGGGAAGAATGATAGATGTTAAATAAATATGAATTTCTTCTTTCATTTTCAAAGAAATTCAATACCCTGTAATTTTCATTTACTTAGATGTTTTTTCAATTCATTCACGCTTTATACTTTTGACATATGTAAATAATGGTTTTGCATTCAAAATTTTTGTTTGCCCATTGAGATGAACGTATTCTTGATTTCAGACAATGAGAATAAATTTAAGAATTTTAATGCAAATAATAACTCATTTAAATTAACATAAAAATAGTTTCTAATTTATCTTAAATTATTTTAATGTGAAACATAATGAAAAAGTTTATTATATGCCTATAGAGATAAATCTTAAAATAACAGGCAGGAGCAAATAAGGAAATGTTCTAAAAAAAATCTGGCGTGACAAGCACGATTACTGAAGGTAAAAGAAAGTTGTGTGCTGTGCGACCAGTCACTCCAGATCTATTTGTGTTGACATAAATTTAGTTTTCGACAGTACGGTACATTCTAATTTCAAGATGTAAAATTTATAAGAATGGGAACATATTTATATTTTGTTACCATGGCAACCATTTCTCCTATTTTCTATGAAGTATAAGAGTAAAGTGGTCTTCAGAAGATTTCAATGGCAAAATGAGAATATACATTTTAAAGAGTATCTAAAAAATAATTGATTTTTGAATTTTAAACAAATCGTTAGAGCGAATTTTGAGAAAATCAAAAAAAAAAAACTGAAAAAGTACATCAGTAAAGTACTAGTACTCTTTGGCCGATTTTGTTTAAAAGCTTATTTTCACGCTCCAGGGAGGTGTCTAACTTAAATATAAAATTTCAGCGTAATAGCTCAAATCTTTCATGAGTAAAATTGAACACAGACAAACAGACTCACTCACACACAGACAGACCATGTCGCGAAAACCACTTTTTGAATTCAGGGGACCTCAAAACTTGTATATCCATCAAAATCTCGACATCGAATTTTTGACATGAATCCAATACTTTCTCTCCCTATACCTGGTATATTAAAATATATATAGAGGTAAGAGAAAGTAAAAAAAAAAAAGATGAATCTAGATTCCTTTTATTTGGTCGTAAGAATTTGTATACAGAGTAATTAATTCTAAGACATTTAAAAAATGTGTTGGGATGTTTGACTTCCAGCAAGAAAATTGACGAATATCGGCATCGGCTAATGACAAGATCAGGTAAAAGACGAACGAAAAGTGATTGTAAAAACCAAATAATAAATAAACAGAAGAAATTGTCGTCGGAGCTAGTAGTTTTGTTTGTTTTTTTTTACTAATGAAGTAAGTAAAATCAGTTAAATAAATTATTTTAAAGAAGAATTATACATGAAGGTAGAAGGGGGGGACGCAACTTCCGTGCCTCTCTCTTCTAGTCGTTGTTTATGCTAGATAATGTTTATAACGAATACTTTATTTAATAATAATAAATATATCATCACCATAACAACCTCTACAACATCTTCCTTCTTTTACAAAATAATAACAAACAATACAATTATTACTACAAAGTTCTTTTCAATAATCTTCTTCCTGACTTCAAAATCATGTACTGATTATTGTCACTCTCTTCTTTATCTTGCTCATTATTCTGACTTTCATTCCTATTTTCATTTTGACCAGCCTCTTGATCTTGACCCTGACTTTCATTCATATTCTCATTTTGATCTTCTAAATCGTGACCTCCTCTTCTACTCATAACACTTTCCTCTTCATTATTTCCTCTAACCTCTTGATATCGTTCAATATTTTCTTCACCATTCTCTCCTCCTACCTCTTCTTTTCTAAAACTATCCTGTTTCCACTCAAAATCATCTTCTTCCTCATCTCTCTCTCTATCTTTATCATTTTTCTGAGGTTTAATAAAAATTCTATTTCTTCTTAATAATCTATCATTTACTTTCACTAAATATGATCTTATCCCCACTTTCTTTACACAACTTCCTGGAAACCAACGGCCTTTAAATTTTCCTTGCTGCTCTTGTACCCACACAGGCTCTCCATCTTCCAATTCTCGCAAATTAAAAGCATGTTGATCAAAAATTCTTTTCATTCTTTCCCCTTTATCTTGCTTTCTTTCAAAAACTTGCTTTTCTATCCTCTGTTTTAACAATTTATCTGGCACTGGCAACATATTTCTAGTTTGTCTTGACATCAATCTTTGAACTGGACTTGAATCCATATTCTTAGTTGGAGTATTCCTCCAATCTAATAATGCCCTCCAAAAATTTTCATTTCCTTTTCTACACTTCAAAATTAAACTTTTAGCTATTTTGACAGTCGCTTCCGCTTTTCCATTTGCTTGATGATGATATGGAGATGAAGTTATATGTTGAAATTCCCACTTCTTAACAAACTCCTTGAATAATTCCGAACAATATTGCGGTCCATTATCAGTTATTAACTTTGCAGGCACTCCATATCTGCTAAAATTCTTCTCAAAAAACTTAATTATTTCCAATGACGTAACTGTTCTCAACGACTCTATCTCCCAAAAATCTGAATAAAAATCTATTAATATTATAAAATATTCATTATTAATTTGAAAAATATCTGAAGATACAACTTGCCAAGGTAAACTTGGTGGTTCATTTAACACCAGTGGCTGTTTCCTTTGACTAACTGCAAATTCATTACATGCTTCACATGACGAAACTGTATTTTCTATGTCTTGCCTCATTCCTGGCCAAAAATAAACATCCTTTGCCTTCCTAATACATGCTTCTATGCCCTGATGACTTGCATGAAGTCTTTTTTAAAATTTCTTTTCTCAACTTCTTTGGGACTAATACTGCTGAACCTTTATAAACTAACTCCTGGTGAAACGATAATTCCTCTTTATAATTCCAAAATGGTCTAATTTCTAAATCAAGCCCCAATTTTTCATTTGGCCATCCTTCTTTAATAACTTTCTTTAATTTTAAAATTACACTATCTTCGTTACTCAATATTTTAATTATGCTCATGCCTTTTTGACTAAAACACGCAAAGCTCTCTGGATTAACTTCACTAATCTCATTCGAAACTTCCTCATATTCAGAAAAATAAATTTCACACTCTCCCACTCTATAATTAATCATTTCGTTCTTCTCTAAACAATTTCGAGACAATAAATCAGCAATAAACATCTCTTTTCCTTTTTTATAAATTATCTCTAAATTATACATTTGTAATTCTAAAAGCATTCTTTGAAGCCTTTTAGGTGCCACTAATAAAGGCTTTTTAAAAATAGTTTCCAATGGCTTATGATCTGATTCTATAATAATTTTATTTTTCCCGGCTATATATTGGTGAAATCTTTTACAAGCAAACACTATCGCAAGACATTCTTTTTCTATCTGCGCATAATTTCGTTCCGTTTTACTTAATGTCTTAGAAGCAAAAATAATTGGCTTACCTTCTTGCATTAAACAAGCTCCTAAAGCATATTCACTCGCATCACTTTGAATAATAATCGGCTTTTCCACATTATAAAAACCTAAAACTGGCACATTTGTCGTTAAATTTTTTAACTTTATAAAAGCCTTCTCCTGTTCTGTTAACCAAACAAACTGTGCATTTTTTTCACACATTCTTCTTAATGGCTCACTAATTTGGGACAATCTTGGTAAAAACTTACTTAAATAATTAATAAAACCTAAAAATCGCTGTACCTCCTTCACATTTCTTGGCCTTGGCATATTCACAATATCAGCAACCTTATCTTGATCTGGCTTTAATCCTTCTTGAGTCATTCTATGTCCCATATAAGTAACTTCACTTAATTTCAATTTCATTTTCTTAATATTAATTTTTAAATTTCTTTATACTAATACTTTATTTAATAATAATAAATATATCATCACCATAACAACCTCTACAACAGATAACACAATTGATGCAATATGTCCACTTCCTCCATATGGGAGTATTAATAAAATGAGACGATGATATGAATGTTTATATTTATATAATAAAACTATAAATTAGTGGACTGCATGTGACCCACGTGAATTTTAATTTACTGACCATGACCTTGGTGATAAATGCACGAGTGAGTAAGCTTAAAGAGAAAGAAGAGAACCCGAAAGCTAAGCATGTTATCAGTAAAGTTGGTGTGAGAAGATAAAAAAGTGAACTTTTATCTGAGAAAAAAATTCGTAATAATCCATTTTAGGATTAGAAAGACTCATTAGCTAGATAAATAATCCATGTCCCACTCTTTCCTCCTATCTACATTAAAATTATTATAAAGATAGGATTTTTTAGGAGAGGAAGATCACGTTGTGATGTAGTAATTATTTGTATTGAGAGTGAATAAATAATTAAAAGTGATTAATTTATCGTGCTTAAATAATTATATTAATGCTTTATTTAATTATTTCTAAATTGTATAGTGGTGTAAAAGATTAATAATGATTATAATGAATAGTGATGCATTATTATTAGTTTAAGAGAGTGTAAGATTGGGAGAAAACAAAATATCATAACTAGGAACCGACCGAATGTTCGGTTTCGGTTTCGGCCAAAAAGTAGCTGAAACCTGAGTCTGAAAAAAAAGATGTGATGAGACTCGCATGCAAAAAAAAAGGTCAAAAAATTATTTGCAAAAGCGGAAAAGGTGCGGAAAAAAATTTCCTCTGGGCGAAAAAAATTTCAAAAAAAAGAGGTAAAATGATATGAATTTTTTATAGGAAATAGAAGTTTCGGTTTCCGAAATTCGGTCTCGGGAGGAGGGGGTAATCGTGTGGCTGGTCGCACAGCACACGATTTTTTCTAAATTTCGGTAATTTAAAGGCGCATTCCGTACTTGTTTGCCAGAATATAAATACAAATCAAACTTTTAAGTATTAATATTTAAAATTTTACATTAAAAGTGAATTTTTTTGCGAAAAAAGTATTTTTTTTTTTAATATCGGGGGGGGTAATTGCCCTTTTACCCCTCTCCCCTGTATCCGCCCTTGGTTTCGGCTGAAAATCTTGTTTCGGTCGGTAACTAAAAAAAAAAAAAAAAGAAATAATGAGAAATGGAAAAGTTCGCGAGGATTGGCTAGGAGAGGGGGAGAGTTTCACCGATCCGAGGATTATCCTACCCCCCCCCCCCTCTCTACAAACAAAAAACAAATTTTTGAATTTTAAAGAGCCCTCGGGCCTTGGGGTAGTGGTTAGGGTGCTGACCATTTGTACCAGGGTCACGGGTTTGCATCCCGTCCCTGGCGACAAAATTTATTTCAATTGAATTAGATAACATTCAAAAAGGGACGGCATCTAAATGGCCGAAAGTACATTAAATGAATTAAAAAAAAAAAAACAATTAAATTTTTTGGAAGTGTTCCTCCTCGCTACTGCCCACTAGAGTAGAAAAAATAAGTTAATCATCGGCCGATGTCCTTATAAAAAAATTGATCATCCTTACGGCCATCTACAACCAAAAATAAGTTAATGCAGGAAAAATGTAAAGATTAAAAATTAATAAATCAATTTAAGACCCAATTTTCACAAAAATTCAAAATTTAAAATTTTTGAGTTAAGCCAGTATTTTATTTAGCAAAGCGATATTTAAACTGTAAATAAAAAATAGAGAAATATGATTATAAAGAAAAAAAAAATTTCGTACAAGAAATATACGTCAAAAGTGCTTCAATTATTTTTTAGTGAAACAAATAATATCTTAACGGAAGTTTGTGATAGTAGGCCTACTCTAAAAGCCAATTAGATATTAGATATGAACAGTTGTTAATTAAAGGCTAAAGAATACTTTCCTCTTAATTAATCTTA
>JAKCPI010006485.1:0-11187 GCA_023213315.1 Euborellia annulipes | reverse complement strand
TTTTTCAGATATATAGGTTCCGTCTCCGAGATCAAGATTTAAATCCTCCATAGAAGCTCTATATAAGTCGCTCAACTATCAAGCTATAGAAAACCGGTCAGGGTATCCCGTGTCAGAATTTTTTTCTTTTTTCTGGAATGGGGCGGAAGTTAAAAAATTTGGAAAATGGGGGAGGGAGTATTTAGCTATAATTTTGATCAATGCCATTGATTTAAAGAAGTGAACAAAGTTGGGGTAAGATTAGTTGCGGGAATTCACTAATCATCATAATGCAGCCTTTAAAAAAATCTTTTTGTTCTCCCCTCTGGAAAAACTTCTTTGCTCCTGGGTATGAGTGTGAAAAGATTTCTGCAGGATTTCCCTAAACATATCAAATTCGGAGATTCAAAACTAGACTTCGAATTCTGAACAATAGACCATGTATTTTTTTAACCTTCAGCAGCAAAGGAATATTAATTTTCAAAAAAAGAGCAATGGAAGAAATGTGTATATAACGATTTTGGTTTATAATTTAACCTTCTAATAAGTTTTACTAAAAGGAAAGAAAAAAGGTCAAATGAAAAGTATGTCAGGGTGAGCTACAGGAAGATAGAGACCTTGATTTAGTTTTACTAAGGCCGAACTTGCGATCATGAGGAAATTGATTGCTAATCTACTTTGGCTTATAATTGATGTAATAGAAATTATTTTTTTTTAATAAAAAGATATTGAAAATACATAAGGAAATGTTTACAAGTGATTTCACTTATAAAATATAAATATTTTATTGCCAGCGAAAAGATTGATTTAATTTCTGTGCGGGTTGCTGTCATACTAGGCACTCAAACAATTTGGACTGGATTATATCTGATCCACTTTTCTGAAGAATCCAGAAATCCTGATCTCCCACTCAGTAATCAACTATGCTAATTATTTCAGTGGAAACGATCCAAGGAGATTAGGGTTGATTAGGTTTTAATTTCAATAATATTATTAATTGGGTATAGGAGACTTTGCAGCCAAGGGAATTAAATAAAAAACTTATTTAATTATTAATCGTCGACGTTTCGGTCGCAAGTCACGACCTTCCCAGGACGATTAATTGTTAGAATACAAGGTTGACAGTATTATATTTAATTAACATTGTAAGTCAATCAATGGACCATTGATTGTAATAA
The DNA here is from genome assembly GCA_023213315.1 of Euborellia annulipes. Classification (NCBI taxonomy): domain Eukaryota; kingdom Metazoa; phylum Arthropoda; class Insecta; order Dermaptera; family Anisolabididae; genus Euborellia; species Euborellia annulipes. The sequence goes on along the minus strand of JAKCPI010006485.1, from coordinate 10,030 downwards.
AGACATAAGCGAACAAGTCACTCTTAATACATATAGCACAATTAAAAATTGTATAACTTAGGTACAATGTTAATTAAATATAATACTGTCAACCTTGTATTCTAACAATTAATCGTCCTGAGGATGGTCGTGGCTTACGACCGAAACGTCGACGATTAATAACACTAGTCGACAAAAATGAACTTTTTTCTTTCACAAGAATGAAGATATGAAATTCTAGAAGTATTTTTCGTGCTGAATTCAAATATCATTTCAGTTTTTCCCCATCAGGCACAGTTTTAGAGATATAGAGCAAAATAGATTTTGATTGAAAATGGGCTCTAAAACGGCTTTTATTTAGAATGTTCAAATTATTTTTAACGGGACACCCCGTCAAATTATGCAGATAGTTAGAATACATATAAATTTTAAGTTTCATCCCAATCGGAGGTCATTTAGACGTGCCACAAACGGCTTAAAGTTTTAAAAAATCGAAATTTTCAAGATTTTTTTTGCTTTGGTCACCCCTAATACAATTTTAGAATCCCTGAATAAAAAAACATATATTTACGATATTCTATAGTTCTTTGGCTTTCTAAAAAATCATTCATTCGTAAAAATCTGTTAATTATTAACGAAATTATGAACAAAAACGTGAGCAAAGAAAAAAACCTAAGTACACTCACTGGACGAAAAAATGGACCTCTTGTTCTTTTACAAGTATAAAGAAAGATATCAGATTCAAAAAAAATATTTTTTTAAATCATATATAATAGTTAGTGCCCGTGAACCTATACTCCAAGAGGATACATTAGCTTCTCGTAGATAGGGTTCGCTTTTTAATTCAATTGAAGTCCATTTTTTTCGTCCAGTGAGTGTACTTAGGTTTTTTCTTTGCTCACGTTTTTGTTCATAATTTCGTTAATAATTAACAGATTTTTACGAATGAATGATTTTTAGAAAGCCAAAGAACTATAGAATATCGTAAATATATGTTTTTTTTATTCAGGGATTCTAAAATTGTATTAGGGGTACCAAAGCAAAAAAAATCTTGAAAATTTCGATTTTTAAAACTTTAAGCCGTTTGTGGCACGTCTAAATGAACTCCGATTGGGATGAAACTTAAAATTTATATGTATTCTAACTATCCGCATAATTGACGGGGTGTCCCGTTAAAAATAATTTGAACATTCTAAATAAAAGCCGTTTTAGAGCCCATTTTCAATCAAAATCTATTTTGCTCTATATCTCTAAAACTGTGCCTGATGAAAAAATTCTAACTACATATCTGAATTCAGAATGCAAAAATGTACTAGGTTCACTTATCAGATTTCTTGTGAAAAAAACCTTGTCGACTAGTGTAATTAAATAAGTTTTTTATTTGATTTCCTTGGCTGCAAAGTCTCCTATACCCAATTCAAAGTCTACAGCCACTTCTCATCACTAGTTCAATATTATTAATGTTTGTTAAAAAACTGGCCTGTCATTTTGTGCGTCTTCTGAAATTTCAATATTTTGACTTATAATCAATATAAAAAGATTAGAATATTTTAAAAGTAGTGAATTATATAATATTTATTTATTCTACTCTAAACATAAGAATTGCTTATAATTGCGTATTTATATTTAAAAATAAACATAGGCTAATAGATAAATAAGAAAAAGTAAATTTTTTTCCTATTTTATCTATAGTTTAATGTTTATTTTTTTAATATGCATTAATTAGTATAATGAATATATTAAGTCATTAAATTATAAATATCAGAAAGTGCATTAAATAATAATCCAGATCAATGCTTGGCTAAACAAAAACGATTATGTAAGAACTATATTAAATATAATAATAGTATGTATGTATGTAACGAGATTTGTGGTGAAAACAGATTTGTTGTGATTTAAAAGGAGATGTGGAAAGAAAATGCAAGGAAGTCGAGAAAGGAAGGAAAAGAAATTTTATGGGAAAAAAAGATGTTTGAATGAGTGTGTGAGTCATAAAGGCCATGAATAGGAAGAATCAGATCATTGTCCCTTGGGGTCGGTGAATATTTAATTGAAAATTGCATAATCAAAAAGGAATTTATTTTGTTAATTTCGATACATTCAAGGACTAATTTAATCATATGAAAAAAAGATGAGTATAATATTTTCATATTTAGTGGTAAATACGAAAAAAAGAAGACTACTTGTTTTTAAACATGCAAATGTTCAAGGTTATTTAAATTACTTTTGTATTTTGTTTGTATTTATGATATGATAGAGGAGCCAAACCGAAAAAAAAAAAAAAAAAACTTTAAGTTTCAAAATTTCTAAGAGTTTCATGATACCCAAAAATAACTATAATTTAATAATATATTTATTTAAACGTTAATTGATAAATGGTCTCAGTAGACGAGAAGGATTAAAAATTCTCCAAATCCATTTTTTTCTATAGATAAATACGCACACGCTCGTTAAATACAACTATAGATACCGTAATTTATATTTTTGGTTTGAGTCTGAGAGAGTTTTTAGAGATCTACATACGAAGTAATTACCAAAAATCAACCCGCGATTAGAGGCATGGGCTTAACTAGGGAGATCCCGCCCCCCTCCCTCCAGATGGTCCATGCCCCCAGGAGCGCCGGAACGAATTTGAATCAGGGGGGGCAAAAAAATTTTTTTTAGAAAATTAAAATAATTTAATATGTTCAAATAGTATAAAACAAAAACAAATCTATATATATAAAAATGAAATGGGAAAAATGTATATATGTATGTATATGTTCTATAGAAATCCACAATTTCCAATGAATCCATTTGAAATTAAGTATACATATAGTATATGGCTCTGGGAGTAACGTAGTAATAATTTGAATCTCTTAAATGTTTTGGAAAATTAATTATAATCAAATTTCTTCAATATGGGAACACAAAATCAACAAATTGGCTAGAAATTAGAGAGCGTCCCTTGTGCTGTGTGAACCAGCTTCCTACCTGACTATGGGCTGGGGGTGGGGGCTACGCAGCAGTTGAAAAACGAAGAGAGGTGACTGACCCTTTAAACAGTCATAAACAGACCCTTTTGTGCTGTTCCCAATAGGTACCCTCGCCTCGCTTGAATATAAGATCCTTCCTTAACATCTTAACACTTGCATTGCAACAAGAAATATCCCAAATTGGGAATAAACTTGCTCGCCGAAGGCGAGCAAGGGGTCCAGGGGCGCAGCCCCCTGGCTAGGCGGAAAGCCCCGCCTTCGGCGGGCTTTGCGACTAGTCTACTATAAAACTTTAAAAATTTTAAATAAAATCACAATTTTAACGCAGCCCCCTGGCTAGGCGGAAAGCCCGCCTTCGGCGGGCTTTGCGACTAGTCTACTATAAAACTTTAAAAATTTTAAATAAAATCACAATTTTAATAAAATTAAAATTTTAAAAAATTTGGTAGTGATTTTATCAAAAATTGTTTGGAAAAAAATGAATTACTTACTCTTTTAATTTTTTTTAATTTAGAAGATTTTATTTTTCAAAAGTAAAAATATATAATTTTTAAAAATAAATATAATAAAAGAAGACATATTGCCCCCCTCTGCCCCCCCCCCTATAGGATGCTAGGGGGGGGCAATGTACCCTTGCCCCCTCCAGTTCCGGCGCCTATGCTTGCCCCTTACCTCCTCAGAAGGCTCATTGCCCCAAGAAAATCCCCCCAGCCAAATACCTTAGTTACGCCCGTTATTAGAGGTAGTTCGGCATTAAAAATGGAATGTAACTGGAAAGAACTGCCTATCAAATGAGAAATGAGGGCGAAGGTGGAAATATGATGACATATAGAAAATATGTAGAAGAAATGTGTCATAGTTCAAGTAACTTGTGGTCGAATTCATCTATCAATTGTAAGCCCCTGAGCGATAACTTATTTGGTGCTTTTTTTTAGATTAAATAACTTAGATCAGCGGTTCCCAACCCCGTGGGCCGCGGCCCAGTTGTGGGCCGCGAGCTGATTGGATCTGGGCCGGGGACTTCTAAGAAAAGATAAAAATTATATAAAATTATATATATACACTGGGCCTCAGAGTTTTTTTTTTACGGAAAAAGTGGGCCGCACATCAAAAAAGGTTGGGAACCACTGACTTAGATCATTTGACAATTATATAAAAAAATATTTAATAAACTAACTAACTATTGTGGTGTATATTTAAGGAAATTACTAATTAAGAGCTTTTGAAGCATAGATCCGATATCAATCAGGACGTCAATAAAATTTATAATTTTATGATAAAATTATTTAAAATACCAATTTTGTTTAAATAATTTCGGATTATATAAAATTATTTATTTAAGATTATAAGAACATAATAAATAATCAATTTTTGGAGATAGGAAAATTAAATTAGATCCTCTTTGTAAAGGGAAGAATGATAGATGTTAAATATGAATTTCTTCTTTCATTTTCAAAGAAATTCAATACCCTGTAATTTTCATTTACTTAGATGTTTTTTCAATTCATTCACGCTTTATACTTTTGACATATGTAAATAATGGTTTTGCATTCAAAATTTTTGTTTGTCCATTGAGATGAACGTATTCTTGATTTCAGACAATGAGAATAAATTTAAGAATTTTAATGCAAATAATAACTCATTTAAATTAACATAAAAATAGTTTCTAATTTATCTTAAATTATTTTAATATGAAACATAATGAAAAAGCTCATTATATGCCTATAGAGATAAATCTTAAAATAACAGGCAGGAGCAAATAAGGAAATGTTCTAAAAAAAAATCTGGCGTGACAAGCACGATTACTGAAGGTAAAAGAAAGTTGTGTGGTGTGCGACCAGTCACTCCAGATCTATTTGTGTTGATATAGGCTAAATTTAGTTTTCAACAGTACGGTACATTCTAATTTCAAGATGTAAAAGTTATAAGAATGGGAACATATTTATATTTTGTTACCATGGCAACCATTTCTCATATTTTCTATGAAGTATAAGAGTAAAGTGGTCTTCAGAAGATTTCAATGGCAAAATGAGAAAATAGGCTTATACATCTAAAAAATAATTGATTTTTGAATTTTAAACAAAATTGAGAAAATCAAAAAAAAAAAACTGAAAAAGTACATCAGTAAGTGCTCTTTGGCCGATTTTGTTTAAAGTTTTTTCACGCTCTAGGAAGGTGCCTAACTTAAATATAAAATTTTAGCGTAATAGCTCAATTCTTTCATGAGTAAAATTGAACACAGACAGACACACACACACACACACAGGCAGACCATGTCTCGAAAACCACTTTTTTGGATTCAGGGGACCTCAAAACGTATATATCCATCAAAATCTCGACATCGAATTTTTGAAATGAATCCAATACTTTCTCGTATATTAAGATTATAGAGGTAAGAGAAAGTAAAAAAAAAAAAGATGAATCTAGATTCCTTTTTACAAAAAATATGGTCATAAGAATTTGTATACAGAGTAATTAATTCTAAGACATTTAAAAAAGTTCATGTGTTGGTCATTAAAGAAAATAATTTTAAAATCCATTAGACTTTTGGGAAATATGACTTCCAGCAAGAAAATATTGACGAATATAGGCATCGGCTAATGACAAGATCAGGTAAAAGACGAACGAAAAAGTGATTGTAAAAACCAAATAATAAATAAACACAAGAAATTGTCGTCGGAGCTAGTAGTTTTTTTTTTTTTTTACTAATGAAGTAAATAAAATCAGTTAAATAAATTATTTTAAAGAAGAATTATACATGAAGGTAGAAGGGGGGACGCAACTTCCGTGCCTCTCTCTCCTAGTCGTTGTTTATGCTAGATAACACAATTGATGCAATATGTCCACTTCCTCCATATGGGAGTATTAATAAAATGAGACGATGATATGAATGTTTATATTTATATAATAAAACTATAAATTAGTGGACTGCATGTGACCCACGTGAATTTTAATTTACTGACCATGACCTTGGTGATAAATGCACGAGTGAGTAAGCTTAAAGAGAAAGAAGAGAACCCGAAAGCTAAGCATGTTATCAGTAAAGTTGGTGTGAGAAGATAAAAAAGTGAACTTTTATCTGAGAAAAAAATTCGTAATAATCCATTTTAGGATTAGAAAGACTCATTAGCTAGATAAATAATCCATGTCCCACTCTTTCCTCCTATCTACATTAAAATTATTATAAAGATAGGATTTTTTAGGAGAGGAAGATCACGTTGTGATGTAGTAATTATTTTTATTGAGAGTGAATAAATAATTAAAAGTGATTAATTTATCGTGCTTAAATAATTATATTAATGCTTTTTTTAATTATTTCTAAATTGTATAGTGGTGTAAAAGATTAATAATGATTATAATGAATAGTGATGCATTATCATTAGTTTAAGAGAGTGTAAGATTGGGAGAAAACAAAATATCATAACTAGGAACCGACCGAATATTCGGTTTCGGTTTCGGCCAAAAAGTAGCCGAAACCTGAGTATGAAAAAAAAGATGTGATGAGACTCGCATGCAAAAAAAAGGTCAAAAAATTATTTGCAAAAGCGGAAAAGGTGCGGAAAAAAATTTCCTCTAGGCGAAAAAAATTTAAAAAAAAAAGAGGTAAAATGATATGAATTTTTTATAGGAAATAGAAGTTTCGGTTTCCGAAATTCGGTCTCGGGGGGAGGGGGTAATCTGGTGTGACTGGTCGCACAGCACACGATTTTTCTTAATTTCGGTAATTTAAAGGCGCATTCCATACTCGTTTGCCAGAATATAAATACAAATCAAACTTTTAAGTATTAATAAATTTTACATTAAAAGTGAATTTTTTTGCGAAAAAAGTATTTTTTTTTTAATCTCGGGGGGGGGGGGGTAATTGCCCTTTTACCCCTCTCCCCTGTATCCGCCCTTGGTTTCGGCTGAAAATCTTGTTTCGGTCGGTAACTAAAAAAAAAAAAAAAAGAAATAATGAGAAATGGAAAAGTTCGCGAGGATTGGCTAGGAGAGGGGGAGAGTTTCACCGATCCGAGGATTATCCTACCCCCCCCCCCTCTCTACAAACAAAAAACAAATTTTTGAATTTTAAAGAGCCCTCGGGCCTTGGGGTAGTGGTTAGGGTGCTGACCATTTGACAGGGTCACGGGTTTGCATCCCGTCCCTGGCGACAAAATTTATTTCAATTGAATTAGATAACATTCAAAAAGGGACGGCATCTAAATGGCCGAAAGTACATTAAATGAATTAAAAAAAAAAAAAACAATTAAATTTTTTGGAAGTGTTCCTCCTCGCTTCTGCCCACTAGAGTAGAAAAAATAAGTTAATCATCGGCCGATGTCCTTATAAAAAAATTGATCATCCTTACGGCCATCTACAACCAAAAATAAGTTAATGCAGGAAAAATGTAAAGATTAAAAATTAATAAATCAATTTAAGACCCAATTTTCACAAAAATTCAAAATTTAAAATTTTTGAGTTAACCAGTATTTTATTTAGCAAAGCGATATTTAAACTGTAAATAAAAAATTTGGTGACTGGCGACAGCACAACTTTCTCTTACCTTTCGGTAATCAAAAGTTGTGTACTGTGCTTGTCACACCAGATTTTTTGTGTCGACATGTATTTAGTTTCCGACAGTACGGTACATTCGATTTTCAAGATGTAAAATCTTTCTTTTTTTTTTTTTTTAAAACATTCACACTTTTTTCTCATTCACACTCACACTCACACACACATTCACACTGTCTTTTTCGGCAGCTCAGGCCATATAAGACATTTACGATAACCGTTATTTATGAATTTATATATATTAGGGTCCAGGCATTTTATTTAAGCCATCTGGTATCCAGATGGCTTAAATAAAATCATCGGACTGCCTGGGGTCCGAACCCGCGACGTTTGGTATATGAGGTTAGCACGCTAACCTCTACACCACGCCCCGTGGCGATGAAAATCTATAAGTATGGCAAAATGTTTATATTTTGTTACCATGGCAACCATTTCTCCTATCTTTCCTATGAAGCACAAGAGTAAAGTGTGCTTCAAACAATTTTGAGGCAAAACGAGAATACACATTTGAAAGAGCATCTAAAAAATAATTGATTTTTGAATTTTAATCAAAATCGTTAGAGCGAATTTTGAGAAAATCGAAAAAACTGAAAAAGTACATCAGTAAAGTACTAGTACTCTTTGGCCGATTTTGATTAAAAGCTTATTTTTCCGGTCCCGGGGGTGTTTAACTTAAATATAAAATTTCAACATCCTAGCTCAATTCCTTCATGCTTAAAAGTGAACACAGACACACAGACACAGACACACACACACACAGACAGACAGACCATGTCGCGAAACCACTTTTTTGGATTCAGGGGACCTCAAAACGTGAAGATCCATCAAAATCTCGACATCGAATTTTTGACATGAATCCAATACTTTCTCTCTATATAGCCTATATATTACATATACATAGGTAAGAGAAAGTAAAAATAGAGAAAGATGATTATAAAGAAAAAAAAAAATTTCGTACAAGACAAATACGTCAAAAGTGCTTCAATTATTTTTTAGTGAAACAAATAATATCTTAACGGAAGTTTGTGATAGTAGGCCTACTCTAAAAGCCAATTAGATATTAGATATGAACAGTTGTTAATTAAAGGCTAAAGAATACTTTCCTCTTAATTAATCTTACTTTGTTTAAATAAAAAAATGTTAAATACCAAAATAACTCCAAAAACGAAAAATCTCTCGAATTTTATACTAGCCAAAGTACTCATTTTGGAGGGCCTCTCGAGTAATTTGAATATAATCGGTCAAAGTATACTAGTACTTTACTAATGTACTTTTTTTGATTTTCACCTGTGAAAATCTCATGCTTTTATTTTAAAAAAATTTTACATTTATTAAAAACTCTCAAAAGTTCCTGCTTAATGCCAAACAGAGTAACCCCACATACCCACCAAAGGCATATCCCAGCTTTTTTTTTTTTTTTTTTCCCCTACTGAGACAAACAATTGAGTTTGAGATGTCTATCTCTAAAATACCTAGGGCAAAGATAAACGCGAATATGATCAGGTGGATCTATATGAACCAAATAAAATTAAAAAAATGCTAGTCTCCATTTAATTAAATTTATTCTTTAGAAAAACATATAGTCAAGTATTTATTAATTTAAATAAACGAAAAAAGTAGATACCCGCCTACATTTTTCGTTTATTTAAGAATAATAAATACTACAGTTATATTCATAATACTTCATGGACCAACTCATGATATATATAATTGTTTATTTATTCTTTGGGTTTCTATAAAATTGTTTATGCCCTCGGGCTTGGCGTAGTTGGTGGCGCTCCTGCCTTGTATACCAAGGGTCGAGAGTTCCGGATCCCAGGCAGTCCGATGATTTTTTTAATTTGGATACCATAAAGGTGCGATCACACCGGGACCTGACTTGTGTTTACTGACTGGAGTTCTAACCGAATCCGAAGATTGAGGGGGTCACACACTAAAACTTGACTGGAGTGACGTAATCTTACTTCTCTGTTATTTGGTATATAAGTATGTCGAGGTAAACAATGCTTTCTTGAATGATACTATTTTCCTTCCCAGCAATTTATTTCTAAATAAACTTAATAAAACTAATTATCGTTATAATAAAAATATTTTTACTAAATTTTAAGTAAAATATTTCTTAATTGACTATTTAAAAAATAATATCTTATTAATTAAAAAAAATTTCGAATCTCTTTGTTTTGACTTAACATATATTTCCTGCAATGTTTAATAAAAAATAGAAGTTATCTCAATATTATAATTTATTTGTATTATTATTGCTTAAATAAAAGCCTTATATTGCCAAAAATGTCTTTATTAAGGAACCGATCAAACAGCTGATTGAAAAAGTCGGCCATGTTGGCTTCTCAGCCAGCCGGAGTCGGGTCCCGATCCAACAAAATTGGTTAGCCACCAGAGTCCGTATCATGACGTAGCTCCGCTCAACTCCGTTTCGGCAGCAGTGTGTGCACCTCCATAAATACATAGGTTGGGTCCGCCACCGGACTCAACTCAAGTCAAGTCAGGTTCCGGTGTGATCGCAC
>JAKCPI010006484.1:0-13368 GCA_023213315.1 Euborellia annulipes | reverse complement strand
AATGTCGACAAGAGAAAACATTCCATTGCAGAGTCGATGAACTCTAAATCTAAAGCTTTCTATATATAAATAGGCCTGGTGTAACTAAATAGATCTTCCTCGGCTTTCTTTTAATTTCATCATAAATATTATTATGAAAATGGAGTCGATCGTCCTAAAAAAAAAAAATAAAAAAATCAATTAGCATTGACTCTATCTAATCAGTTAATTGGGTGAATTTTAAATTTGTGAATATTTACCTTTTACTTGCAAGATCTTCTCTCAAATATTCAATCAATTTCGAAAAGTAAACACCAAAAAAAAGTTATTTTCAAATTAAAAAAAAAAAAAACCGTAAAAGCCGGGAGTCCTGAAGAAATCGTATCAGTGAGAATGAACGTGATTGGATTACGGGCAAATGAGTGCGGGGGCTAATCCTGTAAGGGAAGAGACCCTACCTACTCTACTCTACCTCGACAATCACTAAATACAAAGAATAAATGCGTGTGTGACCCCGTCCCCACCATCAGATCGGTGGAGCCCTCGGGTCTGTCCCTAGCCTCAAAGGGATTGCAATTTGGAGCCTCCAGGCTATTCCTGGAGCAACTGCATCCCTTCCCTGACTCATTTAAACCCGCAGAGCCACCTCACACCCACCCTCAAAGATACGAGAACATATCAGACTCCCGAGTGCGTCCACAAGAGACGTCTTTCGCAAACACAGAATCAACAAAGACACTTGAGAACCTGGGCTTTGATCTTTCAATCAAATCTGACCGCATCTCCTTATGAACCGTTGATGGAAGAAATCAACGAGAATTTCATTCATTTTGGATCCTAAATTAACAAACAACAAATCGAGAGATCCTAACAACAAAACGATTAGAGAAGAGACACCTCAAGCAAACAACAACAACAACAGAGGACTAAAATGAAAGAAATTCTCGTTGATTTCTCCACTAATGAATTCACGAGAAGAAGCTACAGGTGGAAATTTCAATCTAATGTTTTTAAAAGAAATTTAATTAAATTTTGAGAATAAAAAATATATATATATAGAAATTTTTTCAATTAAAGCAAATTTATGAAATTTCAATAAAAAAACAAAAACAAAAATCTAATCATATTTAGGGAGAGCTGCAAAAGAAAACATCCTAAAAGAGCTAATCTGATCGCCCTTTAATAAGCATTGCACCATGCAAAAACTCACGATTGTCCTGAGCTGTTTCTACTCGGAGGCGGAGTTGTCGAAATCTGCAAAGAAAAAGATAAAACTAAATTAGAAAATGTTAATTTATATATATATATATATATGGCATTTATGAATTTGTGTGTTTGTGTGTGTATGGACGGGACACACTCACAAGTGTGAAGAAAACAAATATTGATAATATTCACCTGCCAGGGAGTTGAAGATCACTCGAAGCCTCCTGGCTCTGCTTTTCAGCTCGACATTTGCACTAAACACTGCACTACACTCAAGACACTGCACTTATCTGAAAAAGAAAAAAAAAAAGATTTTTTAGACTCTTTTCTCTTAACTGGCTGGCCGTAGCATGCCAAGATGGAAAATTCTGTTCAATATTAATATATTTTAGCCCCAAATAAACTCCAAAATTATCTCATTCCAATAACAAGTAGGAAAGGAATATTTTATAATTATTTCTTGAATAATAATTCTCTTTCACCCTTCAAACAAATAATTAATAAACTTCCCTGTATATATATATACACATGGGATAGAGGCTAAAATGGAATGCAAATGCCAACAAAATTAAAAAACCAAAATCTGAATAATCTTAAACGTTCAATAATCTTAAATCCCATTAAATTAATACTATAATAAATGAATTTTGAAAGAAATTTGTCTCCTTTGTGGTATGAAATGAAAAATGACATTCCTGCCTGTCTGAGTGTTTCCAAATCACAAAGAAATATTATTAATAATTAAAGACTATTATAGATTGATGGGATTAAATCAATTATTAATGTTAGATAATTAAAATTAGAAGGAAAATGAAAGTGAATTATTAAAAAGAAGAACACACAAAGATACACCTGATATGACATGCCCCAAGATTTCAATTAGAAAAAATAAAAACGGATGCAATTATTAAGATTAATATACATTTTCAAAAGGCTAATTAAAATAAAGGCGTGATCCTATATGACGGTAAGTAAATTTTTATTAAAATTAGGAAGTTTTCAGGGAGAATTCACCCTCCCTTCCCTTTATTATTCTAAAAGAGGTGGCGGTAAGCCAATTTGATCGAGATATATGCCAAAATAAGGAAAATTTTGAAGAAATACAAGGACCACATTAACCATTAAAAATATATATTTTTACTTACTTTTTTGGGTTTTTTCTTTCTCCATTGAAATTTAGATGACAAAAACCTTGCGTCTGACCTATTCTGATTGAGATAAGTAAAGAAATTTATTAAATGGAGTTGAAAATATAAAAAATAATTTAATCGAAAATTGTTTATTTTTTTTTTTTTTAATAAACAATGATAAAGGGGCTAACTTCAGATGATAATTGAAAAAAAAAAACAAAGAATAATTTTTTCGGTTAATCTTCAGAATAAAGTGGCAAGCCTTCGCACTGGCTGACTAGTTTACACTTTTGACATTAGCTCAACATTCATGAATCTTTCGTTTTTTTTTCATTTAGGCATGCTATTTGTTTTGTCACTAAGGCCGAGAATTCCCTAGTTTTTTTAAATTTTCTTTAATCGAAGGAAACCGAACTGCAACCGAAGGACCGAAACAATTAGGTCGTGTCCCCTGAAGTTGTTTTGTCACTAGTGTCGACTTCGGTTCGGTTTCGGATCGGTTCGGCTCGTCTCAGTTCGGTTCGAAACCATCCAGTTAGAAGCTATTCGGTAGCCCTTAAAAATAAATTTTCGGACCCTTCGGGCCCGAAAATTTATTTTTAAAAGCTACCGAATCGCTTCTAACTGGATGGTTTTGAACCGAACTGAGCCGAGCCGAACCAAACCGAACCGAACCGAAGCCGAGAATTCCCTAGTTGTTTTGAATTTTTTTCTAAAAATAAAATAACCGAACTTAAAACCGAAGGTCTCGAGCCGCCTCCGGCGGCTCTCGGACAAGGGATCCCTGCAACTTCTTTAATATATTCTGGATGGATATTTTTTATTTAAATTTAAATATAAGAACCAAAAGACACGGGTCTCCATCGGTGGCCCGCGGACCCAAAGATGTTCTTAATAAGTGTAGCAAACTCGAGCCTTTTTACTAAAAAAAAAAAAGTCAGTGAATACTTTAACTTTTAATACAACATGAAGTTAGCTCCTTTATCGTTCAATATTAAAAAAATAAACAATTTTCGATAAAATTATTTTTTATATTTTCAACTCTATTTAAGCCCTCGGGGCTTGGTGTAGAGGTTAGCGTGCTAACCTCATATACCAAACGTCGCGGGTTCGGACCCCAGGCAGTCCGATGATTTTATTTAAGCCAATTGGATACCAAATGGCTTAAATAAGAATGCCTGGACCCCATATATGTATATTAAATCAATAACGGTTATCGTCAAAGTCTTATATGGCCTAAGTTGCCGAAAAGACAGTGTGAATGTGTGTGTGAGTGTGAGTGTGAATGAGAAAAAAGTGTAAATGTTTTTTTTAAAAAAAAAAAAAAAAAAAAAAAAAAAAAACTCTATTTAATAAATTTCTTTACTTATCTCAATCAGAATAGGTCAGACGCAAGGTTTTTGTCATCTAAATTACAATGGAGAAAGAAAAAACCCAAAAAAGTAAGTAAAAATATACATTTTTAATGGTTAATGTGGTCCTTGTATTTCTTCAAAATTTTCCTTATTTTGGCATATATCTCGATCAAATTGGCTTACCGCCACCTCTTTTAGAATAATAAAGGGAAGGGAGGGTGAATTCTCCCTGAAAACTTCCTAATTTTAATAAAAATTTACTTACCGTCATATAGGATTTAGCCAAAATAAATATATATTAAAAGTGAATATGAAATATATGAAATGAAAAATGAACTTGCATGTGAATGACAGGTTAGAGAAATTTAATATTTACATAATTAAACACTGATTAATCGTGAGAACGTGGCAAATGGGTTATTATAAATGAAGAATAATTAATTTTACCTTTAGGCTGCTTTGATGGAATTATAAAAATAAATATTTATTTTTTAGACAGATCACAAACGCGGGTTTTTTCTCTCGGCGCGAACTTAGCAAGCCAGAGATGTCGCATGCAGATGGCCAATTGACTCAACTTGATTGAATTAAAACTAGCGATTATTTAAGAATAATTAATTTTCCTAACTATTAAAAATTATTTCAACTTAATAAACAAATTCTAATTATTTTTTTTAAATTATCTCTAGTTTTATATTAATTTTTCTATGATTAAAAAAAAAATTTTATAACACTTTGTAAAAAAATTAAAATAAAACTAGAGATAATTTAAAAAAAATAATTAGAATTTGTTTATTAAGTTGAAATAATTTTTAATAGTTAGGAAAATTAATTATTCTTAAATAATCGCTAGTTTTAATTCAATCAAGTTGAGTCAATTGGCCATCTGCATGCGACATCTCTGGCTTGCTAAGTTCGCGCCGAGAGAAAAAAACCCGCGTTTGTGATCTGTCTAAAAAAATAAATATTTATTTTTATAATTCCATCAAAGCAGCCTAAAGGTAAAATTAATTATTCTTCATTTATAATAACCCATTTGCCACGTTCTCACGATTAATCAGTGTTTAATTATGTAAATATTAAATTTCTCTAACCTGTCATTCACATGCAAGTTCATTTTTCATTTCATATATTTCATATTCACTTTTAATATATATTTATTTTAATTAGCCTTTTGAAAATGTATATTAATCTTAATAATTGCATCCGTTTTTATTTTTTCTAATTGAAATCTTGGGGCATGTCATATCAGGTGTATCTTTGTGTGTTCTTCTTTTTAATAATTCACTTTCATTTTCCTTCTAATTTTAATTATCTAACATTAATAATTGATTTAATCCCATCAATCTATAATAGTCTTTAATTATTAATAATATTTCTTTGTGATTTGGAAACACTCAGACAGGCAGGAATGTCATTTTTCATTTCATACCACAAAGGAGACAAATTTCTTTCAAAATTCATTTATTATAGTATTAATTTAATGGGATTTAAGATTATTGAACGTTTAAGATTATTCAGATTTTGGTTTTTTAATTTTGTTGGCATTTGCATTCCATTTTAGCCTCTATCCCATGTGTATATATATATACAGGGAAGTTTATTAATTATTTGTTTGAAGGGTGAAAGAGAATTATTATTCAAGAAATAATTATAAAATATTCCTTTCCTACTTGTTATTGGAATGAGATAATTTTGGAGTTTATTTGGGCTAAAATATATTAATATTGAACAGAATTTTCCATCTTGGCATGCTACGGCCAGCCAGTTAAGAGAAAAAGAGTCTAAAAAATCTTTTTTTTTCTTTTTCAGATAAGTGCAGTGTCTTGAGTGTAGTGCAGTGTTTAGTGCAAATGTCGAGCTGAAAAGCAGAGCCAGGAGGCTTCGAGTGATCTTCAACTCCCTGGCAGGTGAATATTATCAATATTTGTTTTCTTCACACTTGTGAGTGTGTCCCGTCCATACACACACAAACACACAAATTCATAAATGCCATATATATATATATATATAAATTAACATTTTCTAATTTAGTTTTATCTTTTTCTTTGCAGATTTCGACAACTCCGCCTCCGAGTAGAAACAGCTCAGGACAATCGTGAGTTTTTGCATGGTGCAATGCTTATTAAAGGGCGATCAGATTAGCTCTTTTAGGATGTTTTCTTTTGCAGCTCTCCCTAAATATGATTAGATTTTTGTTTTTGTTTTTTTATTGAAATTTCATAAATTTGCTTTAATTGAAAAAATTTCTATATATATATATTTTTTATTCTCAAAATTTAATTAAATTTCTTTTAAAAACATTAGATTGAAATTTCCACCTGTAGCTTCTTCTCGTGAATTCATTAGTGGAGAAATCAACGAGAATTTCTTTCATTTTAGTCCTCTGTTGTTGTTGTTGTTTGCTTGAGGTGTCTCTTCTCTAATCGTTTTGTTGTTAGGATCTCTCGATTTGTTGTTTGTTAATTTAGGATCCAAAATGAATGAAATTCTCGTTGATTTCTTCCATCAACGGTTCATAAGGAGATGCGGTCAGATTTGATTGAAAGATCAAAGCCCAGGTTCTCAAGTGTCTTTGTTGATTCTGTGTTTGCGAAAGACGTCTCTTGTGGACGCACTCGGGAGTCTGATATGTTCTCGTATCTTTGAGGGTGGGTGTGAGGTGGCTCTGCGGGTTTAAATGAGTCAGGGAAGGGATGCAGTTGCTCCAGGAATAGCCTGGAGGCTCCAAATTGCAATCCCTTTGAGGCTAGGGACAGACCCGAGGGCTCCACCGATCTGATGGTGGGGACGGGGTCACACACGCATTTATTCTTTGTATTTAGTGATTGTCGAGGTAGAGTAGAGTAGGTAGGGTCTCTTCCCTTACAGGATTAGCCCCCGCACTCATTTGCCCGTAATCCAATCACGTTCATTCTCACTGATACGATTTCTTCAGACTCCCGGCTTTTACGGTTTTTTTTTTTTTTTTTTTAATTTGAAAATAACTTTTTTTGGTGTTTACTTTTCGAAATTGATTGAATATTTGAGAGAAGATCTTGCAAGTAAAAGGTAAATATTCACAAATTTAAAATTCACCCAATTAACTGATTAGATAGAGTCAATGCTAATTCATTTTTTTATTTTTTTTTTTTAGGACGATCGACTCCATTTTCATAATAATATTTATGATGAAATTAAAAGAAAGCCGAGAGATGTGCTTAGTTACACCAGGCCTATTTATATATATAAAGCTTTAGATTTAGAGTTCATCGACTCTGCAATGGAATGTTTTCTCTTGTCGACATTAGAGGCGCAAATGCTGAAAGGGATTAATGCACGGTACATTTATTTAAATAATTTCGATTGAATTTGTATTCATTAGAATTATATTTTTATTTCAGATGGATCGACTTCTAAAATATAGAAAACAGGAATGAAATGAAGATTTCGATCGATGCCGTTTACTCTGACCTTTCTCTTGTTTTTCTCGAATTGTTCGTCCGCTCGCCCCGAGGGAGAGATCGCTTACAAATTAAAAAATCTGGTGTGACTGTCGCACAGCACACAACTTTCTCTTACCTTCGGTAATCGAAAGTTGTGTACTGTGCTTGTCACACCAGATTTTTTGTGTCGACATGTATTTAGTTCCCGGCAGTAGGGAATATTTGAATTCAGATGTAAAATTTATAAGTATGGGAAAATATTTATATTTTGTTACCATGGCAACCATTTCTCCTATCTTTTCTATGGAGTGCAAGAGTAAAGTGGTCTTCAAACAATTTTGAGGGCAAAACGAGAATATACATTTGAAAGAGGATCTAAAAAATAATTGATTTTTGAATTTTAATCAAAATCGTTAGAGCGAATTTTGAGAAAATCGAAAAAAACTGAAAAAGTACATCAGTAAAGTACTAGTACTCTTTGGCCGATTTTGATTAAAAGCTTATTTTTCCGGTCCCGGGGGGTGTTTAACTTATATATAAAATTTCAGCCTCATAGCTCAATTCCTTCATGCTTAAAAGTGAACACAGACACACACACACACCCACCCACCCACACACAGACAGACCATGTCGCGAAAACCACTTTTTTGGATTCAGGGGACCTCAAAACGTGAAGATCCATCAAAATCTCGACATCGAATTTTTGACATGAAACCAATACTTTCTCTCTATATATATATTACATATATACATAGGTAAGAGAAAGTAAAAAGAAATCAACAAAGGCAACGAGAATTGATCGACTTTACAGAACAGATTCACTTTTTGTGAGCGAAAGAAAGAATTCGCAGCTGCCAGCTTGCAATCAACTCTGAATATTATTGATATTTTGAATTGCGTGCGATTTGATCCAAACAAAGATTCTATTTGGATTCAATAGGTGATGGATCCAAGCATCAGCAATTAAGGCATTCAAACTGGAGCCTGAGATCCGTTGAGGAGATTTCTGCAACGCCCGCTTAGCACTTGCCTTCTCATTTCTATAAATCATTTGGGCACTAATATTAAAAGAATTTTTTTTCTTTTTATTTTCCGCCACTTTGAAGGCACAGTGTGAAAAATAATTTGTATTGGAGAATGTGCTGCTCGAGTAAAGGCGCCATTCAGCCATTTACTCACTGGCTCAAAAGAAGACGGGGATAATCTTTTTGGGGGGCATGGAAGGAACCTCTACGTGGTCCCTCTTAGTAACGTCGTCTTATATAAAAGACACGGCAAATCCTTCCAAACAGCAAAATTTGCAAAAAAAATTTATTCCTTCATTATTCAGATCCTGAATATTATTTTTATAATGGATTTAGAAAGCCAAGGAGGAGGTCACTATACACTGCGCACCAAAAAAAAACGTAACGTTTTGTTTCTTGTTAAGAAGACCTATTCTAATGAGGCTATAATTTATTAAACATTTAATATGAAATATTTTATACATTTCTAAGTAAATTTAATACAAATCCATATAATTTTAATCAATTTAATACAATTTAATTTACATATAAGGACATCGGCCAAAAAATCATCAAATGTTTTGCAAATCGTTACTTTCTCCCATTCCATTATATTATCTCTATATATATATATATATGATTATAAAAATTGCATTCATGGAATGGATGGGAGAAAGTAACGATTTGCAAAACATCTGATGATTCAATATCACTGGGGTCGAAATATTTACAAATAAACGGAAACGGATAATACGCAAAAGTATTTATATTTTTTGGCCGACGGTCCTTATAATTAAATTGATCATCCTTACGGCCATCTACAAACAATTAATACAATTAAATAAAACTGTCGATTTTCAATTTGAGAGACAAATCAACATAATCTCGCCATGTTTTGTTGGATATTAATTACAAATTTTGTTTTTAAAAGAATTTCCAATAAAATAGTCAGAGAAAAACTTAAATGGAAAGATTATTTTTAGAAATTTGGCGTTAATAAAACAAATTTCGACATTTTTGGCTTTGTTTTATTTTAATTGTATTAAAATGATATGAATTTGTGTTAAATTTACTTAGAAATGTAGAGAATATTTCATATTAAATGTTTAATAAATTACAATTTCATTTAGATAGGTAAGAAAAGGTCTTCTTAAGAAGAGTGTTCCAATATTTTTGAATAGATATAGACATAGGCGCCGGAACTGGGGGGGGGGGCACGGGTACATTGCCCCCCCTGGCATCCTACAGGGGGGGGGGCGGGGGGGGCAAAATTTCTTCTTTTATTTCATTTAGTTTTAAAAATGATATATTTTAAAATTTTTTTTATTTAAATTTAAAAAAAATTAAAAAAGTAAGAAAATTTTTTTATTTTATATAGACCTATTGTATTTCTAAATTCTAAATACATTTTATATGGAATTAAAATAATAAAATTTAGATAACATGAAAACTTGAGACTTTATGCCTTGGAAAAAAAAAAATTAAAATAAAGAAAATTAAAAAATATTTATTTCCTTCAAATAGTAAATAACAAATCTACTATATAGCCTAAAAAAAATTTTGATTAAATAATTTGCATATTGTTAAACTATATATTTGTAAAAGTTAAATATAAAGGACTACAGACTATTTAGTGTAGTTGATTAACAGTTATAAGAAGAAAAAAATGAAACGTCGATTTATTGATGATTATTTTAAAAAAGAAACAGGTAAGAATGGCCGTAGGCCTACTCTTAAAAACTTATTTTTCTTCGCCAAAAATATACGTACGCTAAAAATTTAATAAAAAAATGAAAATTTCTTATTATATCTGGTTCTTTCGTAGGCTCTTTAGAAAAAGGAAGCATTAGCACGGGTAGTCCTTTGCACCATGAGCATCGCCCTAGTACCAGCAGTAACATTTCTTCCACAAACAC
Organism: Euborellia annulipes; assembly: GCA_023213315.1. Taxonomy (NCBI): domain Eukaryota; kingdom Metazoa; phylum Arthropoda; class Insecta; order Dermaptera; family Anisolabididae; genus Euborellia; species Euborellia annulipes. The sequence goes on along the minus strand of JAKCPI010006484.1, from coordinate 3,353 downwards.
CATAGGTATTAATATAATAATTTCAAAAATGAGTCATTATGCTTGTTTATTGTTTTGTTGCCTTGCTCAGAGATCGGAAATTCAATTAAATAATTTATTCATTTATTTAACAGAAAACATCGCCGATGATCCATCTGCTCCTGTAAAAGAGTGTTTCTTTTGCTTTTACTAAAAACACACACGAAAAGATATGCTCTTTTAAACGAACCGTATCAACCTTTGGATATTCCTCCATGGACCCAATCTGGACGTAATCATAATTTTCAGAATGAGTGGTTCACAACATACCCTTGGCTTCATTTTGACTCAATGACTAAAAGTATTTTTTGTTTCATATGTGTCCAAGCGCTAGGAAAAAAATTAGTAAAATGTGAAAAAAATCATGAAACAAACTTAGTGATTGATGGGTATAAAAACTGGAAAAAATTATCATAAAATTAAAAGTCACGAAAAATCTGCTTTTCACAAAGAATCATTTATAAAATTAGAAGCACTGAAGAAAAATACTCCAATTATTTCCTTACTATCTGAACAAACATTATCTGTTCAAATACAAATCAAATCAATCTAAAAACAATAATAACCTCAGCATTATATTTAACACGTCAGGGGAATTGCATTTAGAGCACATGATATTAATGAGGAAATTTCATTCAATTATTACGTCTCAGGAAAATGACATTCCAAATTAAAATTATTTTTAAAACACAAAAATCATATAATTCTTCAGATATTCGGAATGAAATATTGAAATTATTTCCCATGATATTTTGCGTAAAATTATTTAAAATAATAAAAAAAAAAGAGGGAGAATATTCTCTCATTGTTGATGGAAACAGTGATGTACAGGGAAAAGAACAAGTTTCTATATGATCAGATCTGTAGATGAAGATACTCTTGAAATTGATGGAGTTTTCTTGGTCTCATGACACTCACTCTATGACTGGGGAATCATTGTATAATATTATAAAAGAACATGCTTATTCGTTTTGATTTAAGTATGGATCTCTTGCGAGGACAATGCTATGACGGAGGATCAAATATGACCGGAGATAAAAAACGGTGTGTCAAATCAAGAGTGTTGGCAGATCAACCAATGGCTTTATTTATTCAGTTGCTCAAGCTCATTCTCTAAATTTGGCTGTGCAAGGATTCTTCATAAGAATTCCTTTAATACGTGATTGCCTTCAATGGGTAAACGACATAAGGAGTCCATTGTCAAAGAATCACCAAAACGATCACACATAATTTTCATGAGATTGCTAAGGCTCATGGAATGAGAAAAGAGGCCCTCGGCCATTATGCCCAACCCGTTGGACCATCAGACATACTTCTGTCAGGGGTTATCAATACTTACCCTGCTGTTTTGGACTTTCTATTTTTTCATTAGCATCTTGTAAATGATGATATAGGGTCCCAAGCAAGCGGGACTTTATGATCAATTATCAAAAGGGTTCTATATACTTTTGGAATTAGACTTAGTTATCGTAATGTTTTCTTTAACTGATCAATTGAGCAATGTTCTTCAAGTGAAACATAAACTGTAGCTGGGAGCAAAGGGAAGCTGTTGAGTTAGTTTTAGAATCTTTAAAAAAAAAAAACACTCAAACTGACAATTTTTTAATGAAATAGTGCGGAAGGATGTAAAAGAAAAAAATAAAAGAAATGAATCTTGAGGAGCCCTCGTTACCGAGAAAGCGAGAGATTCCTAAAAAATTTCTATATAAACCTAACGAGTCTGAACACAAGTTCACGTCAATAGAAGAATATTTTAGAAAAACTTTTCTATGAAGTTATTGATGGGATAATCAACGAGATTGAATTAAGATTCTCCCAACCGGGGTTTTTTAAAATATCTACAAAATCGAAAAAATTGTTATTTTAGAAACCCGTTTTTGGGACCAATCTGCTTATAGATATTTTAAAAGAATATGAGTTTGTAGAAGAAAAGGTCAAAAGGAATTTGATTTCTTTAGGGGAATTAATTCCTCAAGCTAAATGCTTGAATGATTTTGTAATAAAATACAAAAATCTTAATCAAGAATCAAAAAAATTATTTCCTAACCTGAGAAATATTCTAAAACTACTTTTAATTGATCCCAGCCACATCAGCAACCGCTGAGCGCTCATTTTCTATGTTAAGAAGAATAAAAACATATCTTCGCTCAACAATGACGCAAGAACGATTAAATCATGTATGCATAATAAATACATATCCAGAAATCGTAGATGAAATAGATATCAAAATATCATGGCTACATTTATAAATAGTAATGACTTTAGAATTCAACATTTTGGCAAAATTAAAAAAAATAATTTCCCATGATTTATAAATAATATTATTAGATATATATATATATTTATATAAATAAAAAACTGTATTCAAGCAAATGTTTCTTTTTAATTATTATTACTCTTAATAAACCTTTTTTTTTTTATATTCTTTCCCTTTCAATCACATCACTTTTTTTTTTTTTTTTTAACATTCACACTTTTTTCTCATTCACACTCACATACCCACACATTCATACAGTCTTTTCGGCTTAGGCCATTTAAGACTTTGCCGTACACAGTTATGAATATATATTATTTGGGGTCCAGGCATTCTTATTTAAGCCATTTGGTATCCAAATGCCTTAGATAAAATCATCGGACTGCCAGGGGTCCGAACCCGCGACTTTTGGTATACGAGGTTAGCACTCTAACCCCTACACCAAGCCCCGAGGGCAATCATATCATCTCCATATAGGAAGGGTTGCCCCCCCCTGATTCAAATTCGTTCCGGCGCCCCTGGATATAGATGAATTGAATGGCCCCAGAGGGGGTGAAAAAAAATAAAAACTAAAATAATTTAGTCGCTGGCTTATAACTCAAAAATAAAGAGAGGTGCCTAATGAAAAAAATCTGGTGTGACTGGCGCACAGCACACAACTTTCTCTCTTACCCTTCGGTAGAGAGAAAGTTTACTTTATACTGGTCACCCAGAATTTTTGGTCGAAGATATATTTAGTTTCCGATAGCACCTTAGTTTCAAACTTGCATTTTTAAATGTTGACCTGCTTCAAATAAACTATGGTTATTTTTTCAAAATTTTAATCTCATATTTGGACATTTTATACACAATATAGAATCGTAAATAAATACAAAATTTCATAAGAATTGGAAAAAAAAATTTTAAATGCCTAAAAAGTTCTAAAGGGGACCCCCTTTTTGAATCGAAATTAACATACAAATCCCTATAGGAAATTAACATTGGTCAAATGCGAAGATAAGGTAGAAAAATTTAAAGCGCGTAGAAGGAGAAGATAGTTTTGTGAGAGAGATGAGATGAGTTTTCTCGAAAAAAAAAATGG
>JAKCPI010006482.1:0-14609 GCA_023213315.1 Euborellia annulipes | reverse complement strand
TCGATAAATCATGTAAAAAAAAAAAAAAACTAAAAATAATAAAAACAGGTAAAGGCGAGATGACACTCACCCTGGGGGATTTTTTTTTATTTGAGAAAAACTTAATTGAGTTATAAAACAAGATGCTTTTGTCTTTAATTAATTTATAAAAATTACTATAAAAGTACGATTGAAGATGAAATTAATAAAAAAAAGAAATTTTCCTAACAGGGCTGAAATTCCGTCAAGTGTCACTCTTGTTAATAAATTTGTCAGAATGTAATTTAAATCTCATTAATTATAATAAAAAAAAAAAAGCTACGGTGATTTATATCATTTCTGTTTAATAAAGTTAAAAATCGTATTTATCAAAATATAAAAGAATTTTGCTCCCAATGGCCTTCGTATATTAATTACTAAATTTTAAGATTTGAAGTTGGGAGTGATACCAACTAGGGCTGCGCGAAATAATCGATTAATCGGATTATTCATCGATTATTTTCTTATATAAGATATGAAATATAAAATAATCGATTATAAATAAAATCGATAAATCGATTATTTCGACCATTTCTTAGAATCGATTAAAGGGGAAACTCTAATTAAAAAAAAGCTAGAGAGAAAAAAAATATAGTCGATTATTTTTCCCATAATCAAAATAATCGATTATTTTTCATAATTGATAATCGATTATTTTTTTTTCATAATCGAACACCCCTAATACCAACACGACAACTAGTAATCTAATGCAAAATTTAAAAATACTAGCCGCGCCGCCCGCTATCGGGGCTTAGCCCTTTCATCTTTTATAGAACCCAATGTTTTTTTATGGGAAAATTCTGAATTTACAGGGAGTTTTTGAGCCGAATATTTTTCATGGATTCTATAAGAGCGCAAAATTTCATTTCAAAATTCCAGGCGAAAAAGACAATTTTAAAAATTAAAATTAATTAAAATAAATACTAAAAATTAAAACAATTAATTTAAGCTAATTAATTTTATAACATAAATTTAAAAATTTCGTTGTTTCTAATTTCACCCCATACTTAAGTCATGTCGAACTTTGTGACTTTGTTAGTTAACTACGTTCCAATATTTAATCATATGATTAGCTTAACTAGATGTGAAAAGACTCAAAAATCATAGTTTATCCGAGGGATAGCTAGTTAATTACAAGTTAAGTAGCAGCCTCCTATTATTAAAATATCCTACCTTCAAAATTAAATTGAATTATTTTTGTATCATGTCGAAATCTCGATGACGAAAATATCTTATAAACATGATACTCTTAACTTCTCAATATAAAAGAAGCAATAAAAAAAAAGGAGAGCGAAATAAAAAAAAAAAACGACACGGTTCGAAATTAAAATGAAATTAGTGAGGAACATGGATGCGTGGGTATGCGCTTAAAAAGTTAAGCGATTGCAATGCGATCAGTGAGACAGAATCCTGTTGAGGCCGCCCGTGAGCTGTCACATTAGGTTTAAGCCTGATCAGATTTCATGCAGATAGATCAGCCCCAGGGTCCACAGATAGTGATTAAGCTTTTAGTGGCTTCAAATGACGGCTCACTGCATTACACACAAAAACCTGCTGGCTATTTTGCTACAGTGACATTCACCTCTGTATTATGCAAGTACTATCTTATCAAATTAAATTAAAAATTTGGATGTCGTTGAGAATTTAATCCTTAGAGAATAGAACAATTAATATCTGTCATATTTTTCTTTAAATTCCTATGTGTCAAGAGGCTGAGAAAAATTTGAGATTTTCAATGAAGGTTGACGCGGAATAACAAAAGAGAGAAATATGAGACAAAAATACCTTTGGGACATAAGTCCAGAAAAGAGACCTTTGTTGTTAAGTACTCCTATTTCACAGAATATCCCTACCGTATTTATAATAATATATTTTTTCATTTTTCCCCTTAGGCATAACATACAAATGTACAGAAAGAGTCAATAAGTTGAATTTAAATTCAAAGGTCTATGAATAAACTAGAGCAGCGATGTCTAACATTCTTCCGAGAAGAAAGTCACCAAGATTATTATAAACAAGCAATGTCAACCAGGGCTCTACATTTAATTGATGGCCCAGATGAGGGCTGATGAACGTCCGTCAGAAGTCAATTTAGTCAAAATGGCAACAACAGCAGAATGAAGCGAAATTAAAAAAAAAAATTGCAAAAATCTGAATCTGAAGCCATTTAAACCCCGATGATATTTTTCTATTTCTTTATTTGTAACCAATTGTAAAGAATTATACAATATTTCATCTCAAAAGGTCAAGATCATAAATGGTATAATTTAAAATAAGAAAAAGTAAAAAATAATGTATTCGCAGTTAAAATGCTGCTAGTAAAGGATATGGTGAAGATAAGAAAAATAAAACCAGCCTATTCTTTTCTCTCACCACTTCAATTTTTTGCAAATATTTTGAAGTGGTGAGAGAGAAGAAGTATAGCCTGGTTTTATTCTCCTTCACACCCCCCTTTACCTGTGGCTCAGGGCTAGTGCATTAGCTTCTGGTACTAAAGGTCAGGGGTTTGCATCCTGCCTCAGATTAGCTATCAATCCAATCGAAATTAATAGAGACCAAGTCTAAATGACCTTAGATGCAGAAAAAGATCTTAAATCAAATTAAAAAAATCTTTCCAATTTGCAATTCCCAGCTTTACGAACTCATTGAATGAACAATATATTTTTAATGAATGTATATTAATGTGAATTTTGAGGTCCAATAACTGGGGATGGCCAAATAAATTTAGGCTTAAACGTCTTATTCTGAACCAACTTTGGATGATATCTTTATTGATGACGATTTCAACAGAGCCAGAACTACAAGCAACATTTAGAGTGAATTTTAAATAAATGGTTCTTCTCTACTGACATAGTCCAGATTTCTGAAATGTGAACTGGAATAATTTTTTCTCGGAACTTTGGCGGAAAAAAATATGGGATCCCTATAATTTTAGTTTTGAAAAATGTGAGGTGTGTAAAGAAATACGATATTTTTTTTTTTATTCTAAAAATGACACGCTAACTTTCTTTGATAATTTAATCTTGATATTTAAATCCGAATATGCTGAAGATTACAAAAGTATATATTAGTTTTAGTTAAAACATCGTTATTAGTAGATAACGTTTTTGTTTGACTGACCACACCTAATTTTTTATAAATTAAAATAAAAATCCTCTGCTATCTGCCCAATTAATATTAAAATTCGTGTTGACCTTTTCAAGTCGGCGACTTTCTATATCTATTGGCCCAGGATGCATGCATTCCTTCCATCCTAAAAACTAACGGGACGCCTAATGGATCCCCAATGACAATTGTTCCGATTATCACTATTAAGTTAATAGGTTTTTCATTATAAAAAAAAAGGTGATTTGATTAAAAGTAGGGGGGCTTTGTTTTAGTACAATTGTCTCCTTCCGTGGGGAATGGGAAGAAGAGGGGACCTTGAGGCCAATTAGTCCGGCTGGAATGAAGACATTAGTTGGCGCAAGCAGCCATTGCCGGCTAATTACAAGTTTTTACACAAACCATCTCACGGGGCTGACGAAGCGGATAAAGGAGGAGGGACGACAGAGGAGGTTGCCAATGTTATCTCGATTTAAAAAAGAAAAAAAAAAAAAAAAGGAAAGAAAAAAAAAACAAGACATAAGTGGCAACCGAAGCTGAGCATCGTGTTCAGTTTGTGAAAGGAGCAATGATACGGAACAATCTATAGAAATAAAAGCAAAATACTCAACAGATTCCAATCACCAAAAAAAATAAATTTAGATTCTTTTTTAATACCTAATTCCCAAGTGTCCGTCTCGATTTTAATTTTTTTCTTGGAATTTGAAATTGAAATTTCATATCGCTTTTAAATTTTATCCATAAATAAAGAGGTATCTCTATTTTAACAATTTTTTTTAAATAGAATTCTCGAGTTTTCTCTCAACAATACCCAAATCAGAAAAAAACCTGATTAAATTTGAATTATATTTTTTTTTTTTTTTTACAAAACCTCACTTATTTACGCGAAGTGCAAGCACATCACCAACTGAGCCTACCACTGGAAAAAAATTAAGAAATCGATCTCTGTTCGTAGCCATCTATCGGCACGCTATGAAGTTACTTCACTAAATCCTTTATTAAGTTTTGGAGAGTTTCGGGTCCGCAAATTCTCAAAAGGGGAGGCGCAAAGAATTCCAGAAAATGAATTTGCCCATTGCGGTACTTGGTTAAGAAAAGGCCACTGGCGGTCCTGAGGCTAGCTGGAAGGGTTAACCCCCCTCGTAGGGGCTAGTTTATAGCTATTTGTATTTTTATCCAATCCCATTTTCTCTAATTCTTCACCTTTGTGGTTTCATGAGAATATTCTTTATCTTCAAGAGCGAGATTCCGAAAATCCCATTACCCTTTCTTTACAGGAAACAGAAAGATCAAAAGAATAAAAATGTTTTCCTCTAATTAGAAACAGAAAAGAGGATATTATTAATTTATGCATTTATAATATGACAGGAAATATCTTAATTTTTTTCCAAATTAAAACACACATGCATGTTATGAGAGATTAATTTTTTTTTAGAGATATGGAAAAAGATAAATTTCAAATATTGTATAAAAAAAGATTTTAGAAAATATCCTCTTAATTAAATTTTTTGATTAAAAAAAAAATTAATTATTTTTTTAACACATTGTGTCATTGGTCTGGAAGCCAAAGGGGCGCAGTAGGATGAATTTATTTAAACCATTTGGATACCAAATCGCATAAATAAATATCCAATTGAAATAAATAAGAATAAATGGCCTTCGATGCCGAAAAAGAATTTAAATGAAATTAAAAAAAGAAAAGGAGAGTTTCCGCCGCAGGCGGACGGTGCGGCTAGTAATAAGTAATTTTTGTCCAGGCAAATTCGTCTTTTCTTACAAGGATTGTAATTATAATCTAATTCATTCTACATTTATAGAACTATTATTTTTTTTTTTTCAACCTCTAAGCAAAAACGATAACTTTTAACATCTGTAAACAGCGTTAATTCATTTTAACACTTCCTTGCCTCAAATTCCTATTCTGTCAGCAAAAATTTTAAAACAAAAGCATTAACATATAGTCAATAGTGTTAAAAATTAATGTCATGTCTAAGGGGTGCCTTTAATATTTTAACAACGTATTTAATGCATAAAAATGGCGTCTTTAACCTAAAAGTAAGGTTATGATTTTGAGAGCTTTTAAATAAAAGTAAAATGTTAACGTCTCTGTTAAAACTTTGTTTAGAGAATAGCATTTTTTAACGCTGGTGTGTCAGATAGGCCTACTAGATTGAAAATAAAAATCAAGTTAGTAATGCCCCGAGTCAAAAAATTGTCCTTGTCAAAACCTCCTGTCGTAAATTTAAGCCCTGATCACAGCCTGGTATTCCATTGTGTTTCTCGACCTTCTCTGGGCCTGAATACGCACGAAGCAGGCCAAAAGCAGACTAAATTTTTAACCCTGGACTCGTCCTCCCGTTGCCCTTTTTTGAGCCTCCCTCATCCTTGCCTAGACCTGCCCTTTTGTCATATTTATTCTATTGTTATTATGATTGATTTATAGATAGGGAAGCAAATAAATTGGAATAAAAATGCAAATTGGAAAAAAAACATTAAATTATTTCGGTTTTTTTTAATTATTTATTTAATTATAAAATATATAACTATACACAACACATTTATAAATTTATTTTTAAAACATTTTTTAAAGAAAAAAAAATAGGGCCTAGCACTATACTATTTGATTTTTTTAACGCAGGCAAAATTTTTTCTTTAAAAATATATTTCAACAGCTGCCGTTTCGGCTTTGGTTAAAGCCATCCTCGGAGCTGCTGTTGGTCTTCATATATGTATATGTATGCTGCTTTTTTAAAGAAAAAAATTTTGGTAAGATTTAAACTTTCGACCGTTGGTTCTCGTTGAAACATTTTGTTAATTAAAATTAAATATACAAATTAAACACTAGGTTATTTGTTTCAAAGATTTTATTAATTTAAAATTAACACTTGATACGCATTTCGACAATTTAGAGGTATTAGAATGTAATCACTTCTGATTATGACAAGAAATTGTCGAAATACGTATCAAGTGTTAATTTTTAATTAATAAAACCTTTGAAACAAATAACCTAGTGTTTAATTTGTATATTTAATTTTAAAAATTTTGGCTGCGTTTTCTTCCACCTTTAATTCCTGATATAATATAATGCACTGAGGGTGGATTGTGTTAGGCATTCCGAAATATTTGCCGATAAATTACACTGTGCTACAAGAAAAAAAGCCCCGGGAAAATTCCTTCAGATTCTTAAGTAAAATGACCTCCTGAATCCAAATATGACCTCCGTTTTCCCCCAGCACGTGCCGTTTTCGGGGGGGGGGGGAGCCCCCTACTTATTTCCACCCCTTTTCGTTAATTATAGGGGCACGAATCAAATTTGGAGGGATAAAAAGAAATATTTTAGCCTTAACATTTCTTCAGAAGGTCTAGAGAAGTGAAAAGTTAAAAAACATTAACATTTGGTTCCAAGGGGGGATGTGGGGGAGGATTTTGTCCCTTAAAATACAAAAAAATCATTAAAAATGATCGATTTTTTTCAGATTTTTTCACAATTTTTTTCACTGATTTTCTTCATATTCAGGCGGACAAACCCAAAAAAATATATAGGATAAAGCCGGTGGGGTGTGAAAAATTCTTCTTGCAAGGGCTTCGGAATCGCTCACACCCCACGCGCTTTATCCTAAATATTTTTTTTATAGTTGAGGGATGTTTAAGGAAGGGTGAGGTGGGTTTGTCCGCCTGAATATGAAGAAAATCAGTGAAAAAATTGTGAAAAATTTAAAAAAATCGATCATTTTTAAAGATGTTTTTGCATTTTAAGGGACAAATTCCTCCCCCACATCCCCCTCTTGGATCCAAATGTTAATGTTTTTTAACTTTTTACTTCTCTAGACCTTCTGAAGAAATGTTAAGGCTAAAATATTCCTTTTCATATCTCCAAATTTTTTTCGTGGCCCTATAATTAACGAAAAGGGGTGGAAATAAGTAGGGGCTCTCCCCCCGAAAACGGTACGTGGTGGGGGAAAACTGAGGTCATATTTGGATTCAGGAGGTCATTTTACTTAAGAATCTGAAGGAATTTTTCTCGGGGCCAGAAAAAAAGTTTCATTTTGTAGGACAGTGTTATTTTGACCAGGAAAGGAGCCGCTGGTTTTGCTTTCTCTCCATAACCTTAATTTAAGCGCCCCTGCAAACTTTTATCCTAGAAATTTAAATTTGTGGACAAATAGACTGCCTTTGGGACAGAAATCATTCCATTGTCGGCGTAGGATGGACATTCCTCTTCTCCGGTATAAGGGCTGTCAGATGGTTGGTGATAATTCTCCTTGGCGTCTCGGCTATAGGGAACTGCCGACTGAATATTATTTGATGGCAAGTCCCGGCTATTTTTCTTTTCACCAGGCAGGTTTGTTTTATCCAATTTAAGTGGTCGTTTTATGTATTTCCTGTTGGAGCATATTTTATTTATTGTGGCAGTCAATTCCTGCTCTTTTATTGGAATTTGCATGTTCATCAATAGATCTGAAAATTAGATTAATAATACATGAATTAAATATTTAATTATATGGATGAATTATTTAAAGTTTTGAGATAAAATTTTTTTTATGTGGAGGTTTCATACAGCCCCCCCTAACGCATTCGATGGCAATGATCTGATCTACTAGACACAGGTTTGGGGTTAAGAGAAAATAAAAAAATAAAGGCCCAAAAGGAGGCTGAAGCATACATACCATATATTGCGCAACGTAGGTCATGGTGGATGCCAGTTGTCTTGCGCGTTCCTTTGGCCGACATATATTTTAAATTCTTGTTTCCATAAATTTCTATAAGAATTTCAATGACTATTTTCGACCATACTTCCTTTGGATGCCGCGCAAGAATTTGATAGAATCTGCTTTTTTTAATAAAACAATTCCAGTTAGGTGCGATTTTAACCTAAAATATAATATTTTGCTAATTCAAGCAGCGACACTATGTGTTACATTTCATCGAAATTTAAATTTATTATTATCTTAATACCTTATCTGGTGTATATATAAATAAATCTTTTTCTATTTGCTCTATCTCATCTTTGCATCCTGCAGCTTTTTGTATGTTATATGATTCTACCATAGAATCTAAAATTCTTTTTTGAAACGCGATTTGAGCCTCCGATACTGTTATAGAAAAAAAACAACTAATTAATCAGCTATTAAAACTACGATGATAGCGAAATTTACTTTAGAAAGTTGTAAGCAAAATATTTACCATCGGGTACCCAGAATAAATTTTTTGGTAGGTTTTGTTGAATGCTTTCAGAGGAATCGTCTATTTTGGAAGTTCCTCTTGTGAACTCCTCTTGAGTGAGAGTTTCGAAAATAACACCCTCTTCATCTCTCCGTTTTTTTTCCAACAAATTGTAATCTGGAATAAAAATAACAAATTTTTTATTGAAATGAAGTTACTTTCCGAAAGTTTTCTGAATATATATACAGGATGCGACGCATATTGCAAATACTTACTTAGAATTTTCGTGGGCGGATGATTAAGAGTGTCTTCATCTATTCGTATGTTTTCTAATAAATTGTTGCCTGGAATAAAAATAACAAATTTTTTATTGAAATGAAGCAGGGGCGTATTTAAGGGGGGGGGGGGGCGCCGGCCCCCCCCCCCCCGAAATTTCCCAAACACATATACATATATAGGGATAATAAAAAATAAAAAATATAGAAATAGAAAAATAGAACGCGAAATAATCCCACTCTGAAATTTTCAGATCATTTGTAGAAAAAATCAAAGTTTTTTATAAAAAAAAAAAAAGTGTCATTCATCCTCGAAATTTTTGTTTTTTTCCGAAAATGTCAAAAAAAAAACGTTCAAGATGAATCTGTAAAATTTTGTCATATTTCTTTCTGAAAAGTACATTTAAAGACAAAAATTTCAAAAAAAAAACACGTCCCGATAAGTTAATTTTTGACAGTTTTACGGTTATTTAAAAAAAAAAAAAATCGATGTTTTTTGAAAATGCTATAACTTTTTTTTGGCTGGGTCGTAAAATCTGAAAAATTCTCAGACACGTTTTCAATAGGGTACAAAAAGATGACAAAGTTTCAGCCAAATCAAAATGGTCGGGTTCAAAAGTGGTCGAGTTGGCGTGGAATGCCCCATATATATGTTTGAAGCTCATTAACCCCGAAGCCCACTAAAATTTTTTTGTAATAATTTGATTTGAAAATAATTAAATAACCAATTAAATACTAATATTTATTCAAAAGTACAAAACAATTAAAAATTAATGTGGATATTTCATTTCTATTTTAAAAGTGTCTGATTCTGAATTTCCTAATAGTTTATGCAAAACTTTTGAGAGCAGTTTGTATCAAAATACAGTATATCGCAACACTTACTTTCCATTTTCGGTCTACCGGGAGTCTGGTGTTTGATAATTTCTATATCGCGTCTAAAATATTCCCTTCATGGTCCAAATGTAAAGACTGTAGCAATTATTTATTGGCTAAAAAAAATTTATATTAGGTCTACAGATTATATATATAAATCATACATGGTAATTGTGGCCACCAATTTTTATGGATATAATTAAATTGGTTGATCATAAAATAATATCGGAACATCTTAAAAAATTCAAATCCATTTTATTTTTTTTTTTTTAGATAATTGGGTTTTTGTCATTCCATAATAATTTGGTGATTAGCACCCACTTTATTAAGTCATGCGGGAATTTTAGATGCATCGATTAATTGGATTAGCTTGAAACTCTAAATAGTCAAAGCATATTTGTTCGGTATATTTGAATTCAGTTATGCGTTCGTTGTAAAAATATGCTAGTTGTTGGTGTATTTTTTTTTTGATGTTGAATATAATTCATAAACATTTAATGTACCAATATTGGTTTGGTGCATTTTTGCAGATTTGGAAGATACAAAAATTATTTGTAAAAGTCGCAAACTCTTTGGAAATTTCAACTTCGTGGGAACAGAATTTGACCGTCTCAACATCCGGTCTACGTTTATCACAGGAATCATCTGATAATATAGATTGGAAAGCCCGTCACATGTCAAACGTTTAGCCTGTGCCGTTCAGGTGGCGCTCGAAGAATTTGCTCGTGCCCGCCCACAGCTTCCAAGTTTGATTCTTCGTCATTTCCGCACTTTTTTTTATTTTTATTTTAATAAAAATTATTAAGGAAATTATATATATATACTTATACCAAAGGTGTTTAATTTAAAAAAGAAAAATATTTTCAATGGCTGATTTTTATTTTTCTTCATTATAACATTTTTCTTACATAAACTAGTTATTTATTGATTAATAACCACAGCTATATAAAAAAATATTTCCAAACAAATGAAAAAAAACAGCAAAATGCTGTACAAAAACATAAATGAAATTTATAAATGTATATACAATATTAACATTTATAGACATATATTTGACGCAATATATATATATATATATATATATATATATTTTATTTATAACCACAAGTGCAAATACTATGCGCAAAATATTACTAAAAACCACAGCTATATAAAAAAATATTTCCAAAAAAAAACAAACAAAAAAAGTTAACAAAAAAAAAATATAAATGAAATTTATAAACATCTAACCATTTTTTGAATATTGAAATACACGTGTTATAATAAATATATAGTTATTAAGTTAGTTTAACATGTGTTTAATTAATTTTATATATGTATATATATTATATAACTTTTTTATATAAATACAAGTCAAACAAAAATAAAAAATAAAAATGAGTAAAATATTTTTTTATTATGACTCCTTAAAAAAGATAAAATAAATGAAATTATTTATTTATAATTACCCGGAGAAGTAGGAAATATAGAATCTAGCTTTCTTTCCACTGTCCTTGCATATGCCAACAATTAACCATTATTATTGTTATTGTTTATGTTATTTTAATTTATTTCATTTAATAAAATGGTTAATTGTTGTATATGCAAGGACAGTGGAAAGAAAGCTAGATTGCATATTTTTCCTACTTCTCCGAAGGTAATTATTATAAAATAAATAATTTCATTTAATTTTTTATCTTTTTTAGGGTCACTAATAAAAAAAAAATATTTTAACTTATTTTTTATTTTATTTTTTTTTTTTTGTTTTGACTTGGCCATTTATATAAAAAGTTATATAATATATATACATATATAAAATATAATTATAATCTAAACACATGTTAAACAACTTATGCTTATATATTTATTATAACACGTGCTATTTCATTTTCTTTTTTTTTTTATGTTTTTTTGTTAACCATTTTTTGTTTGTTTTTTTTATTTTTTGGAAATATTTTTTTATATAGCTGTGGTTTTTAGTAATATTTTATGTAATGCTCACTTGTGGTTATAAATAAAATATATATATATATATATATATATATATTACGTCAAATATATGTCTATATAAATGTTAATATTATATATGTTTATAAATTTCATTTATGTTTTTTTGTTAACCATTTTTTGTTTGTTTTTTTTTCATTTGTTTGGAAATATTTTTTTTTTTTATATAGCTGTGGTTGATATCAATGTATCTCTCTTAGTTATTTATGTAGAAAAATGTTATAATGAAGAAAAAATAAAAATCAATTCATTGAAAATATATTTTTTCTTTTTTAAATTAAACACCCTTTATTTCTATAAGTATATATATATAATTTCCTTAATAATTTTTATTAAAATAAAAATAAAAAAAAGTATATTTCGGGAATGGGCGAATCAGGGCGGAGCATATTGGTGGGCGGAGCCTGAGCGGGAGCAACGCTTCGAACGCCACCTGGCCGACTGAACAACAAACGTTTGACATGTTTGACAGGCTTTCCAATCTATATTATCTATGAATGATTCCCTGTGATAAACGTAGACCGACATATACAGACGGTCAAATTCTGTTCGAATTGAAATATTTTAAAATTTCAAAAGACATTTCCGACTTTTACAAATAATTTGTATGCTCAAATCGTGCAAAATTGTAAATAATTTAATATTGGTACATTAATGTTTATGAATTATGATTCAACATCAAAATTTTTTTCCCTTTTTTTCTAGCTTATTTGTAACACGAACCTTAACTGAATCCAATTATGCCGAACAAATATGCTTTGATATTTTGGATTGAAAGCAATCAGATGTAATCGATGCATCTAAAATTCCCACATATGGTAAAGGTGGGTGCTGTCACCAAATTATTATGGAATGACAAAACCAAAAACCTATCTAAATATTTTGACGCAAAAATTGTTAAAATGGATGGTAAGTGTTCCGATATGATTTTATAATATCCTTGGCCCCTTATCCATAAAATTTGGTGGCCACAATGTATAATATATGATTTATATAAATAATCTGTAGACCTAATATAATTTTTTTTTTTAGCCAATAAAAAATTTGCTGCAGTCTTTACATTTGGACCATGAAGGGAATATTTTAGACGCGATATAGAAATTATCAAACACCAGACTCCCGGTAGACCGAAAATGGAAAGTGTAAGTGTTGCGATATACTGTATTTTATACAAACTGCTCTCAAAAGTTTTGCATAAACTATAATAGGAAATTCAGAATCAGACAATTTTAAAATAGAAAAGGGAAATATCCACATTAATTTCTTAATTGTTTTTGTACTTTTGAATAAATATTAGTATTTAATTGGTTATTTAATTATTTTCAAATCAAATTATTACAAAAAAATTTTAGTGGGCTTCGGGGTTAATGAGCTTCAAACATATATATGGGGCATTCCACGCCAACTCGACCACTTTTGAACCCGACCATTTTTGATTTGGCTGGAAACTTTGTCATCTTTTTGTACCCTATTGAAAACGTGTCTGAGAATTTTTCAGATTTTACGACCCAGCCAAAAAAAGTTATAGCATTTTCAAAAAACATCGATTTTTTTTTTTTTAATAACCGTAAAACTGTCAAAAATTAACTTATCGGGACGTTTTTTTTTTGAAATTTTTGTCTTTAAATGTACTTTTCAGAAAAAATATGACAAAATTTTACAGATTCATCTTGAACGTTTTTTTTTTTGACATTTTCGAAAAAAAACAAAAATTTCGGGATGAATGACTCTTTTTTTTTTTTTTTATAAAAAACTGATTTTTTTCTACAAATGATCTGAAAAATTTCAGAGTGGGATTATTTCGGGCGTTCTATTTTTCTATTTTTCTCTTTTCTATATTTTTTATTTTTTATTATCCCTATATATGTATATGTGTTTGGGAAAATTTCGGGGGGCCCGGCCCCTCGGCCCCCCCCCCTCATTACAAATACGCCCCTGCTTCATTTCCAATAAAAAATTTGTTATTTTTATTCCAGGCAACAATTTATTAGAAAACATACGAATAGATGAAGACACTCTTAATCATCCGCCCACGAAAATTCTAAGTATTTGCAATATGCGTCGCACCCTGTATATATATTCAGAAAACTTTCGGAAAGTAACTTCATTTCAATAAAAAATTTGTTATTTTTATTCCAGATTACAATTTGTTGGAAAAAAACGGAGAGATGAAGGGGGTGTTATTTTTGAAACTCTCACTCAGAGGAGTTCACAAGAGAACTTCAAAATAGACGATTCCTCTGAAAGCATTCAACAAAACCTACCAAAAAATTTATTCTGGGTACCCGATGGTAAATATTTTGCTTACAACTTTCTAAAGCAAATTTCGCTATCATCCTAGTTTTACTAGCTGATTAATTAGTTGCTTTTTTTCTATAACAGTAACGGAGGCTCAAATCGCGTTTCAAAAGGGAATTTTAGATTCTATGGTAGAATCATATAACATACAAAAGCTGCAGGATGCAAAGATGAGATAGAGCAAATAGAAAAAAAAAAAAAAGATTTATTTATATATACACCATATAAGGTATTAAGATAATAATAAATTTAAATTTCGATGAAATGTAACACATAGTGTCGCTGCTTGAATTATCAAAATATTATATTTTAGGTTAAAATCGCACCTAACTGGAATTGTTTTATTAAAAAAAGCAGATTCTATCAAATTCTTGCGCGGCATCCAAAGGAAGTATGGTCAAAAATAGTCATTGAAATTCTTATAGAAATTTATGGAAACAAGAATTTAAAATATATGTCGGCCAAAGGAACGCGCAAGACAATTGGCATCCACCATGACCTACGTTGCGCAATATATGGTATGTATGCTTCAGCCTCCTTTTGGGCCTTTATTTTTTTATTTTCTCTTAATCCCAAACCTGTGTCTAGTAGATCAGATCATTGCCATCGAATGCGTTAGCTGTATGCAAGGGCGGATACAAGGGGTATGTAAGGTAATTACCCCCCCCGAGATTCGAAAAAAATACCTTTTCCGCAAAAATTTATTTTTAATGTAAAATTTTTAAAAAATTAATACTTAAAATTTGATGTGTATTTTTATATTCTGGCAAACAAGTACAGAATGCGCTTTTAAATTACCGAAATTAAAAAAAAAAAATAGTGTGCTGTGCGATGAGTCACACCAGATTACCCCCCCCCCCCCGAGAAACACCTCTGGATCCGCCCTTG
>JAKCPI010006480.1:0-10602 GCA_023213315.1 Euborellia annulipes | reverse complement strand
AGGCCCAGTGTATACTGGGTATAAATGTGTACGAGTATGTGTAAGGAAAATGGGTTGGTACAAAATTAGTTAAAAAAAAAATGATTTTATTGCATTTACTTTGTATTAACAACAAAAAGCAATCTTAAAAACTATGGGTCAAGTTTGAAAAAAGTCAATGCTATTTTTGATGAAAACTGGATTTTTGAAGGATACTGGAATAGCACTAAACCTTCAGTTTATCTCTGTATTATTTTTCAAGAAAACTAAAGTTGAAAAAGCTCTTTATTTTTATTATTATAAATTTTTAGATTTGACTATTGGTAAAATAGAATTTTATATAATCGAACAGAAAAATAAGATTGACAAATAAATATGAAATGAAAAAGAAAAGAAATATGAACAGATTTATGCTGAGGAACTTTGACAGATGAAACAATTTAATATTTATTAGTTCTATTAATTATGTATTATTTGAGGTAATTTTAAGGAATAAAAGATTCTAAATAATAAATTTCTAGCTTTATTGTAATTTGAAATTAATTTAGTCCCTTGTGGTCGAAAACATAGGGAATGCTTAAAGTTTTAGGAAAATCTTGAAAATTCTCAAAGTTCAAAGGCGAT
The DNA here is from genome assembly GCA_023213315.1 of Euborellia annulipes. NCBI lineage: Eukaryota > Metazoa > Arthropoda > Insecta > Dermaptera > Anisolabididae > Euborellia > Euborellia annulipes. The sequence continues at coordinate 9,999 of JAKCPI010006480.1, read as the reverse complement.
GGAAAAAATATGACCTCTCCCAGATAGCACAGTACGTCTTATGTACGTACATAAGACGCACAATTCGTCTTATGTACGTACATAAGACGTACTGTGCTATCTGGGCTATGGATAATGTCCACCCTAATTAATTCGGATATAAATCAATTGGAATAAATAGGGACCGGGAAGCGCAAAAGGCGTTTTTGAAAATCTCAAAAAACGTTTCTTTTTCTGACATCAGTGAAGAAAATCTGGAAAAGTCTCAAAATTGACAAAAGTCGAAAGACTTTTTTCCTCTCTCAATTATAAGTAATAATTTTTAGCTTTCATTAGACGTCCGCGGCCCAGTTCCAATTTTATTTTTTAAATATATAGGCGTCTAAGCAATCTTTCCGTTTTAACTTAAATATTGAATTTCCAAAAATATTTTATTAATGATAAGCTTTTTACTTCCGTTCCCTGTTTGTAAATCATGTTTAGTCCATGATATTGTTATTATTATTATTATAGATTCAACAAACCGCAATAATATTATTATTGTATATTCACAGAGGATGTGGAATCTGAAATATTTTCATTTTACAAACCAGTCTATTTTTTTTTTATCTAAATAGGTGAACTAGAAATAAGTCTTATTTTGTGCCATAGTGACACTGATGATAAACATTTTCGCATATTTGGAAAAAGAGTAAGGATGAGATTTATGAGATCATTGACCGAGATGATTACCTTTATTTAAATTTTAGGTAGTATTATTTGACCATGATAAATTGCAAAATGAAATTAATCGGGGATTACCTCATCAATTTCGTTCTAAAGGTTTAATGACATTTTTAATCCTTTATAAAACTTTTAAATTGTTTTACTCTTATCGAAAATTCCTTTAGAAACAATTACTTATTAGTCATTCATGTGATTCGTTAAAAGTTAGCTATCTCCTTCCATTGTTTGAAAATGAGTTTGACCCCAAACATTTTGTTTATTATTCTTTCATGATTGTAAATCAGTTTTTAAAGTCTTCGTGTGTGTTTATGTAATTTTATTTAAATGATTAAATGGTGAAAGATAATTTTCAAATTTGAAATTAGGGCTTTATATATTTTTTTTTAATGTCTATATTTTTTTTAAATTTCGATTTAAACCCAAACAAAAGAGAAAATTTCAAACTATTAAATGAAAAATGATAATTAATTTTTTAATTTTTTTGATGATAAAAGAAATTTTGAAATTGGCCCGGGCTTGAGAGGTACTGATCATGACTATAGCGATTCCAATTCCCCCCGGTAGCCACTGACGTCACAGGCTTGAGTCATCAGCATTCACGGCGTCGACGTCATTCCGAGGCCGAGGGGGGGGGCGGTAAACGCAAGAGAGAGGAGGAGAGAGGGGGGTGGGCTCTAAACGCGAGGTATATTTAACAAATAAATATAAACAAATAGTTTCCTACACCACAAAAAAATTCAGTTGACGGAATTCTTTCTCTCTTATTTCACTGTTCTTATTTACAATATAAAACTATCAAAGAGCGCTATCAAAAATTTATTCAATTGAATTAATAAAATTTAAAAAAAAGGTACCGCGTGATTAGCTAAGAGGTGCCATGAGATATTGAGATAAACAAAAAAAATACGCTATACTTAAGCTAACAATGCTATTGATGTAACTTTACTCACTGACCGAAGTAAAGTTCACTATATTATTTTATGGTCTACTTACTTACTTATTATATAATATTTCAATAAATTTACATATTAAACTTAATTTTTTTTTTTAATTCAAGAAAGGATGCCCCTAGTGTTTAATGTTATTCCCAACTATGCTTCAAAAAGTTAAGAAACTCTGACCTATACTATAGATAGGCGTTTTGAAATTATATTTTATCTATAGGTTGGAAACAGCCCAAGACGATATAAATTTATTAGAACGAATTTTTGGAAGTTTTTTTTTACATCCGTTTCTTCCATTTGGCACCAAGTAACTTCCGAAAATTCGTTTTTTTTTTTTATATTTGGTCAATATTATCAAAATCTTAAGATCTGATCTAGAGATTTTCAAACAATTGATGGTGTCCCTTCCCCAGCAAGCAAGAAGTATTGAAAATGAAAAGGCAGAGAAGAATATTGAATTTTTGATGTAAATTAACAAAGTTTCGAATTGCTGAATTCCACAAAAATTTTGTTCTATTTAATGGAGCCTGAGTTAGGTATAGTCTAAAAAAAATTGCAAACTAAATCTAACAGCAAAACGAAAAAAAATAAAAATGTTTTGTTAATATAGATTACAATAGCTGGAATAATGTTGAAGATAAATAAAATAACAAAAAAAAAAACTGATATTTTTTCTTTTTATTCTTCCCTGCTTGCTGATATTTCAATCTTGAACAAAATCATCCTCAGAGCTTTAAAATTTTTCGATAAAATCACAATTATTTCTTACAATTAAAATTTTGATTCTACATTTATTTATATTGTCAAAAATAGTCTAAATCAAAACCGAAACATCAGCATAGAAAATAAAGACACTTTTGCATACTTTTAATTTCTAGAGGGCTACTAAAAATATTAAAAAATAGGGGGGCGAATCATGAGCGTATCCAGCCCAAAACGGAATAGGGGGGTAACTTATATCCATTTTATTATTTTATTAAATGCCACAACCTAAATGGAGATAAGGGATGGCGTCACAGTTCTTCTCACAGATGGCGTAAATTTTTCATTTTTTTTTTTTATTTAAAAGTAGTAAAGCCCGCCGAAGGCTGCGCCCCCTGGACCCCCTTGCTCGCCTTCAGCAAGCAAATGCATCAAATTTATTCTTGCTCAGTGTTTGAAAACTTTGCGATTGCTCGCCGAAGGCAGCTGCCCCCTCTGGATACGCCCATGATGAGAATGGCAAGAGGTTGAGAGAAAAAGAAATGTTATAATTCAAATTATATTCATATAATCATTAAATCAATTAAAATAAGAATTTAAGTAATGTGGGTAAAGAAACAGTTAGTATGCCCAAGGAACGCTTGTTAAATGTTTGTCATCAAATAGAAATTAATTAAAATTTTTTAATATTTAAAATAATCATTAGCTTCATGTCGAGATATATTATAAAAAACGACGTTATATTTTTCTTCTGTCTTCTTGCATAATTTGCATAATTTAGAACATTATCACATGCTGTGTTTAAAGAGTACAAGTACCCATTTATTTGGCAGGAAGATGAGAGCGTGAACAAATATACTACCATTGTAAATCAAATGCACGTGTTATCATCGATAAAATAAAACGATTAATGAACAATTCACTCGTTTGCGAAGCGACATATTTCTTTCATAATAACAGTGAAAGAAACTAAGGTTATTCGCGACGGAGCATACAGACCGTAACATTATGCGTTATAAAACCATTTATTATATAAGTTTAAATTTCATTGAGAGATGTTTCAATATTTTTCCTACTTTATAATGAATTTAGGCAGTCATTCAAATAAATGTCCATTCTTTCATCTTTCTCAAATTTTCTAAGCGGACCTCTTAAATTGAAAATGTCATGTCTTTTAATGATGTCGTATATTTCGTGTAGTCGGAAACAATTTCTGAGTTTTGCACGATGCACTTTAATTTAAAATTTACTATAAATTAAGAAGTAATTAAGAATTTAGCGAGCATGGCATACACTTTTTTATATTGGTGGTTTTTTAATGGAAATTTTAGACACCGTAGTTTATTGTTTAGGCATTTCTTAAATTATAATATTTAGATATAATTAATTAAAATTAATCATGTAGTATGTGTATTTATTAGGCCTAGTATAAATACTTGATAAATATTTCGGCACTTATTTCCAAAAGTAATACAAATACTCTGTACATTTTATATTCAATATTTTTCCTACTCTGAGTATACCAGAAGAGAGTCTAGCCCTCTCAATTAAATTGTAAATTATTGAAATATTGTGAATTTTTCTGTATAACTGATCTCTCTGTAATTGGAGTTAATAGCACGTCGAACCGATAAAGTATACTTTATTTTATCATATAGTTATTCATAGATATTGTTATATAGTAATGGAGTTATTGAAAAAGTCATCAGCAGATTTGAGACATCTAATAAATTCAATCAAAATCATTATTACGGAGGTATATGCCAACTTACATATTCTATAGAACAGAATATATTAGCAAATTTTAATATCATCTATCGTACGATCGATCATATTCTATTTATAATTCTTACAGAATTTGATTAACAGATTAATAATAATTACACAAAGATGAGTTAATTAAGGTGAAATAGACGCTAATACATAGAAATTGAACATTGAATTTTTGAAATTTTTGGATAGAGGTGTAATCAGGCCGACATGAGATGGCAAAAAAATTTAAAAGTTAAAAATTTTAATCAACGAAACACAAATTTTGGAAAATATGAGATTAAAAAATATTTTGTTGAATCTCACACTGTAAAAAAAAATGTCTTAGTTTCGTCCCTAATTTCGTATTAACTTAAAGCTGATTTACTTGAATTGTTTACAAAATATTATCTCCGTTTAAATGGTCAAATGTTAAAGGTTTAAAGATTCAAAGGCAATGATTTATTATTATAAAAAAAAAAAGAAAAATGAAGGGTCCAAAACAGAGTATTGACCCAAGACGAAGAGAGAGAGGGAGAGAGAGAGAAAAAAAATTAGCGAATGCCAGGTTGATGGAACTAAAAGGAATGTGAGGGTGCGGCAATCTCCGCCTTGGGCAAGGTAGACCGGAATCGAACCCCGGACTGCAGGCAGACTGGGCGACCCTGCCAAGGCCGAGATATACACAGACAAGTTTCGGAAGCATGCCGAGGAACCTTCATCAGGGAACAGAACTGCCATATTAAGAGATCGCATCCAAAATGACCTCAAATGCAAGGCTTATGTATGTTGCTAAATGACGATGAATCATTCTTTGAGAGACTTTCTCTACGTTTTAGAGATCATCGACTTAGCCTCTCTCTCTATCTCTCTCTCACGCCTGAGTTGTGTTGCTATTAGCTCTGGTCCAGATCACGATCTTTCTCCTTACGAAATCACAAAAAAAAAAAAAATAATAATAATAAATAAATAATCGATATAGCCTATAAGAAGAAATAACGTTTTCTTTGCCATCGGCAGTCTATTTTCTGACGAATAAACAATCACCAACAGTGATATATGAGTAAAAAATTGCTCATTTAAATGAGCTATAATTCATCTGGAAATATAAACTTTAGTTTTGCCAAGACAAAAAAAAAAAAAAAATAATTTGAATAGGAAAGTTATAAAAAAAAAAAAAAAATTATAAATGGAAAATCATTTTGCGTTGTTTATTTTAGTCACCACTCACTGAGTGGAAAAAAAATTTGCAGAATGTTTTGCCTTTTTCTGTGTGCATAGTACAGTAAATTTATTATAATATTATAATCGTCTAAAAACCCTATTTATAAGAAATAATATTACAAACAAGAGTCCTTAACACTATAATATTGGACTTTTCTTCAGGTCTTGAATGCCCGTTAGGGGTCATTTGAACCATAACGATTTTGTATTCTTTCTTGGAACAAGGGACTTATAATTGAAAGACAATCGCTAGGCCACTGCCTCACAATAAAAGACTACAGTTTAATTCCATTAAATCTATAGAAAAAATAACTAATGTTACAATATTAATTATAAAAGTTATAATATAAATATATGCATCAATTGAATTGAATAGGGAAGGTATCTAAATGGCGTCAGATGCAGAAAAAGATCTTAGACAAATTCACAAAAAGTGGGAGCGCAGCGAGCGCCAGCGAAGTAATAATAATTTTCTTTTTATAATTAGAAAAGGCGAGGGCTCGCCGCAGGCGGATCCAAGCCAAATGGCGGGGGCTCCAGGGGGTCGAAGCCAGCCGAAGGAGGCTTTAAAATTTCCAAAACCTCTAACTTGCAGTGCAAGCATTAATTTCTTTTGCTAGGGGTCATGGGTTCACTTCCCGTTCCAATGTTTCAATTGAATTACCTTGGAATCAATTAAAATAAATAGGTCTGGTTCTAAATAATCTTAAATGCTAAAAAAAGCCTTTTTTTTTTTAAATAATGTTTTAATAAGAAAGAGTCACAAAAAAGGGGAAATTAATTTTCACTTTTACTTTTTAATTTTTTTCAATGATAACCTCAATTAAATTTTCTCCCAACCGCCCAATACACGCACTAAAAGAATGAAGAGTTTATAATTTCCTGTCAAAAACGAATAAAAAATAAAGTATGAGAAAGGAAGGTAGTTTATTAATTTGAGATTTCATTCAATCTAGGAAAAAAAAATTTTCTCTATTGATCCACTTTTCACTAGAAATACTAATATCTTAATATGAAAAGTAATTTTGTCATTAAGTGTATATAAACTCGTATCATTATGCAAATTTTAATGAAAGAATTATTAATTAATTTAGAAAATTCACTTTTGAGAAATTTATTAAAACAAGAAATTTTAGATAATTATGTTTATAAATGTTTGCTTAAGCTTAATAAAAATTAATCCAGTTAGTAATTTATTTAATTACGTTAATTTTTAAATATTAATTGTAGAATAGACACGAGACGTTCCCGATAGCAAGACAACACAATTCGGAAGGTTAGTAGAGAAAATCATTTTTTTTTAGCAAAAGTTGTTTTCCTTACAGCCTCCGATGACAAAGAAATAAAAAAAAAAAAACTGTTCTTATTCGTCCTGTAAAAATATTTATTTATTTATTTATTTATTTATTTATTCAAAAAGGAGCCTAAAAACCATTTTTGCCACCGATATAATGTAAAAATATAAATCAGAAATAAAAATAAAAAGTAAAAATTTATTTTGCTTGTTCTTCTTACTTTCTCTTGTATATATATATGTTTGTATATAAAGAGAAGTATTGTATTCATGTCAAAAATTCAATATCGAGATTTTGATGGAAATATATGTTTTCAGGTCCCTTGAGTTCAGAAAAAGTGGGTCCCACAAAATGGTATGTTTCTCTGAGTTTGTGAACAAAATATCTTAAGAACGAAAAGAGCTAGGAGGTTGAAATTTTATATTTAAATTAGGTACTCCCCCCTGGCATCTAGCACGAAGCTTTTGATTAAAATCAGCTAAAAAGTACTAGAACTCTACTCATGTATTTTTTCAGTTTTTTCGATTTTGTAAAAATCCGCTCTAACGATTATCAAAATTAATCAATAAAATTTAAAAATCAATTATTTTTTAGATGCTCTTTAAAACGTATATTCTCATTTTGCACTCAACATTTTTTGAAGCCTAACTGTACTTTTGTATTCATGGAAAAGATAGGTAAAATGATTGCCTTGTTAACAAAATATAAAAATTTTCCCCTGCTTATAAATTTCACATTTTGAATTCTTACTGATGGAAACTAAACACAGTATATGTTGACACAAAAAAATATGGTGTGACAAGTACGGAACACAACTTTCGATTACCGAAGGTAAGAGAAAGTTGCGTGCTGTGCGACCAGTCACGCCAGATTTTTATTAGTAAGGAAGTAATATCGAGGTGAGAAAATCCTTGAGTGATGTCGCAATAATAATTTTTGTATCATGATAAATTTATGTTTATCTTCTAAAGAAGGGCTTATTAAAAATTCTCTTAAATTGTTTTATAAAAAAAAAAAAAAATGAATTTTTTTGAAGTTTTTTTTTTCCGGATGCCAATTAAAAATCTTTTAAAATAATCTCTTGGAATTGACGATGTCGAATCACTACAATCAACCTCAACAAAAATAATATTAACCTAATTACAGAAAAAGAAGAGAAAAAACCCACTACGTTTTGTTTTTTTGACTCTTTGTGAAATATTTTGCAACCAGAGGCAATTCGTAATCTTATCACTGGTATATCATCTAATTTTCAAATCATCCTGATAAGTAAAGATTAATCTAATTTCTAATAAATGTCCATTCATCATGATCTAATTATCTTAGATAAATAAATGATAAGGTAACAATTAAGACCATAGGAAATTTTTAAATTTAATAGAAAATTTTCAAATCTTTTTTTTTCTATTTAATGCATAGTGAGATAGAAGAAATAACTTAGGTAAAGGAAAATACTTTTTATCTGCTATTAGACCCGATCCCGAGCGCAAGTGAGAGCACCCAAAATGTTTTTATTTTTTTGTGGCACCACAAAATTTGACAAAAAAACAAAACACCTTCAAATTTCTTGAAATTTTTACCAGTGTAAAAAAAAAAAAATTAACGCGCTTGAATTTCTTTATTTTAATTAAATCTTTTTTAAATTTTATTAAAATAAATGCTTTGAAAATGGTTTCCAAAAAAAAAAAAAAATTTGAGGGGATAAAATAAGTTTCACTTTAAAAAAAATTTGCCCCATCCATCAAGTCTTCTGGATCAGAGGGGAACCAGGAGACAATTCACATGGGGGCCTACTCTTTTTACCTGCTATAAATAGTCAAAAAAAAAGTCTATTAAAAATTTTTCAAAGCATGTAGCAGTTTGACTAGAGTAAAAAAAAAACTATTTTAAAAAATTGATAATAGATACATGTATATTACAAATTAATTATAAATGATTAAATAAGATGTAGGCTACAATATTTGACACTCTACCAAAAATATTTATTTTTTATCTCCGATATATAAAAAAAAAAATGTTCTGGTGATGAACGAAATGAAATCCCAAAAAAAAAATATTTTGCAAAAAAGGCTTATTTTATTTTACAACTAAAAATTAATTTATTCTAATAAAACCAAGTTTAAATATTTGACAATTAATTATGTTAGATTTAATGTCATATGATGGCCAAATATTTTCAAAATAGATTTATTTATTCTCTGTGAAAGACCAGTATTTAGCCAGGGCCGGAACTACGAGATTTTTTAGGGGGGGGTTTAATTTGCCGCCCCTTTCTTAAAATTTTCTATACAAAATTAATATCATTTTATCTTTTTTTTTAGTAAATCTTTCTTTAATTGCCGCCCCCTGATATCTGCCGCCCGGGGCACACGCACCCACTGCCCTCCCCCCTAGATCCGGCCCTGTATTTAGCATATATAGATATTCTTGGTAAAAAAGGCCGAAGGCGGTTTATTCACATTTGGTAATCGGTTCATTAGATTAAAAATTACATTAACTTTACCTTCCCAGCCTAAGGTTGATGGGCAAAGTTAAAAAATATTAAAACAACATTCTCCAATTTCGGTCATTCACAATTAATATATATAAATCTACGTTGGTTTCAGATGATATTGGTATTATTATGAATAATTTTTCTTTTGTTAAATTCTTTCGATAAATTTTAGGACTATAAAATATTGTCAATCTTTGATATCATATAGAGTAATGTACGTTTCAGTTGAATGAAAATGAAATAAACATTGTTCGAAACGTTTCGAAAGTTTAATTTTAATTTTCCTAGTGTTGGCAATTCTGGAATTTATTTTACACACACGGTAACGATTCCTTCATTAATGAACTTATTACGGTCGAATATCGGTAGGGCAATTTTGAATTATATATTTCTATTTTCCTGTCGAGTCTGACTCATTCAGAGGTCAGAAGATTAATTTTAATGCTAAAAATTTTCCCCATTGACTGATATATTTAATTTCTAAGGAAAATCAAAGCAGTTTATTTTTCTAATATTTATATTCTATTTTTTCCTTTTGATGAAAATATTTTTCTATAAAAGTCAAAATTGGCTATGTAATTTAGGCAATCTCTAATCGCTATGAATAAATAGAAACCATAATAAATACTTCACTTTATTTTTAGTTTTTTTTTTTCAATCGATTATTAGGTAGGCCTATATTGAGTTTTTCTCTGAAAAAAGTGCTACAAAAGATGTTATTCTCATCTCTTATTAGAGTTAATAGTCAATAAGTTAATTTTATTTTATTGGTGGATCCCGACTAGAATTTGTTCCCGATTTCCTTGAAGCACCATAAGGACCTCATCGGGTGAAAATAAGGTTAACCCAACTAGGACAATCCTGGCGGGTTCCTCATTAGGATCAC